>PVKV010017062.1:0-48918 GCA_004027835.1 Alouatta palliata | reverse complement strand
AAAAAAAAAAAAAAAAAAAAAAAAAAAAAAAAAAATATATATATATATATATATATATATATATTATGAGATGGCAGGATGCACGTGACAATGAAAAGCTAAACAAACTTTTAACAAACTAGAAAAAGGAAAAGAGAAAGCAACACTGTTTAGGTGTAGGCATTTAGAATGGTGGCAAAGTTGCGTAATAATAATTGCGGAGTTTGTTAAAGCGGAAGGAACATCTTTGGAAACAAGCTGATTGAACGTGTGGTTATTCAATGAAGGTATTAACTGCTGTGGTCGGCTCCACGCCTGGGTCAGGGGTCATCTCTCTAGGCGCTCCAGCCAAATGGGATTAACCTCACCTGCCTTTTCACTCAATACTGAAACCTGGGTGATGGCTTTGCTCCAATTAATGTAAACAAGAATAGTAGTACTTGAGAAAATTGAGAAAGGGAGGTATCAGTGACATACATATCTCCCTTTCTCAATTAAACATATATCCCATAACCACATCCTACTTCAAACATCGGTGATAACCAGCCTTGAGCACTTCCAGTATTCATGCACAGAAATCACTATTTGCCTTGAACTCCAGTCCCACTCAAAAGTAATAATCCTGCACCTCTTCTAGAATAAATTAATACACATTAACATGTTCCCATTCTACACAGATAATTTTCTTTTGCATTTCCCCATAGGAAAAGCAAAATGCTCTGAGACAAACTTTCAAGTATACTGCTTATAAAGAATGGCATGTGGATAAAGAAAGGAAAAGACATCGCTATGTTCTCACTTTAACTTTACATAATGTCTCACAACTCCCAATACACTGCTCTGGAGTGAAGTGTTTTAACCTGCCTTTTGTTATGAAATATTTGGCTGGGTAACAGACAGGCAGCCTGGGATTTTTTTTTTTTTTAAAAGCCATCAACATCTTTCAGTGCTATTTGGAACGTCAAGAGAGTGCTTTGTTCCAGTCCCATTTATCAATCGAATACTTCATGAAGTTTAATTAAAATTAAGTCAAAAATATTCTCCATGTTTATATAAACCTTACATTTGTTAACCTGTTATTGGATTTTCCAAAATACCTGTTTAGAAAACTGATTTAATTTTCTATTTATATGTAAATTCCAGTTTCTAAGCTTGGACTCAGGTCTGTTCTGAGAATGCTAATCCTAACTCGACCATATTTAAACTCATTGTAAATACACTTAGAAAGACCTCTCACCAGTTCATAATACATTTATCAATAACTGACATTTCAAACATTTCAGAGTGCTCTGAAAAATGCCTAAGTTCCTGCTTATGAAAAAAAAAGTGCTTTCTCTTCTATTCAATGTGAATTCATTCATTCATTTCTTCTTAATCAAATGCCAGCTTCAAACTTTCCAAAGGCTTTCCAGTGGTTTGCAGAAGCCCCAGCCAAAACACGGCACCACCAAGAATCAGCCTTCTACTGGAGGACTGGAAGGAGGACCAGTGTGTCTGTAGTGGAGGAAGCATAGGCAAAGTGGTCTGAGACAAGGAGGGAAAGTGAGAAGGAACCGTATCTCCCAGGGCCTTGCAGAATGCAAGGAAGTTGGATTTTACTCTAAGGAGCTGTAAAGTCATTGGGAGGGTTTTAGGAGAAAAAGGCTTGATCTGACACATGACTCATAATGACTTCAAAATAGATTGCTTGAGTATATGTTTTCACCACCTTAGGCTCACCTGATAAAAGCAAACAACGCTTTTATTCTGAAGATATCCGGCTTATCACACATAAATTCAAGAAGGGGTTGTCTAATTTGATAAGTTATTTGTTAGCATAAAGAGTGGACTCAGAGAAGAAAAGTAAGTACATAATTAGGCTGACAGATGAGTAACAATTTTAACATCTAGGATTGTCAATTCTCCATTTCATGTATTTAACAGGACATAGAAACACTTGACTGAGTTTTCCACATCATCAGCAACTTCTCTAAGTGGAAATAAGAAAACAACTAGTCACTACTATAATCCACTACAATAATCTCTACTATAGAAAAAGTGGATTTAAACTTCATGCATCAAGGTGTGGCATGGAAGAGCAAAAATAACTGGATTTGCTCTTTCCCTTTAATATTCCAACAGGTAGAAAGGAAAGCAAATTAATTTTAACAAATAAAATCAATGAGAAGAGCAGGGAAAGGGACACTCTAAAATTTATGGTGGCTTATAGTTCATAAACAGAGACTGAGTCTGAGGTTCATATCTTATTAGCAATCTGACCAAAGCATCTCAGTTTGCAATGCATGTATTGCCCTGATAATGTAGGAATGTAATGAGTAATGAAATTGATTTCCTAAACAGATAATAAAACTTAACAGCTGTAGAAGATGTTCAAGAAATCTTTGTTGAATGAATGAACAAACATTTCAGAAAAAAGAAAGCAGAAATACAATTTCCTTTTACAGGAGTAAGGATTAAAGAAAAAATTAAGGATAACTGTTATAAAACTAAGAAGCTTACACACTGAACATCAATAAAATCTCTATGTTTTTCCTAACATTAACAATAAAAGTATACATAAACAAGTTTCTCAGACTTTAGAAGGTACTAGAATCACCTGATGTTTTCAAAGATTCCTCAAACCTACACGCTTCACAAAGACCCCAGGAGATACTGAGGCAGGTAGATCAGAGAACTATCCTTGAAGAAACATTGATGTCAGTAAAACACTGAACAATTCTATTTCGCCTGTGTCTTTAAAGTTCAAGGTCATAAATCTACACTTTGAAGTCATCAACCAAAATTGTATGTGGAATACGAGTGAATATGTAAGATAATCTATAGATATTGGTTTTGATTTATTTTAAAAATCACAAGACTTGTTCAAGTGTTTGCAACCTTATATTAACTCCTCAGTGGCATACACCTCTTTGAAAAGTGCTTTCTTATGATCTACTTTGTTTTTCACAACCGCCCTTGAATTATGCAAGGCAGTTCCACTGCTCCAATTTTATAGAAGAAATTCAACTGCAGGTGAGTAAAGTGCCCTGTCTGAGGTCCCACCATCAGTCATGCACAGAAATCACTGTTTCTCTTGAACTCAAGTCCCACTCAAAAGTAATAATCCTGCATCCCTTCTAAAATAAATTAATACACATTAATATGTTGCTATGCGATACATATAATTTTATTTCCCATTTCCCCAGAGGAAAAGCAAAATGCTCTGAGACAAAGTTTTAAGTGTACTGTTGATAAAGAATGTCATGTGAATAAGGAGAGGAAAAGACATCACCATGTTTTCACTTGGAGTTTACACAATGCCTCACATCTCAGGCTGATGGCAGAGCCTGGGTCTTCAGACCTCAGGTTGTGTTTCAGCTCCCACACAAAGTCCACCTGGGATGTTCAGTGCCATTATCCTGCCTATTCCTACCCTGCTTTCACTAGGACACACCTGCTCCAGCACCAGACCTTTAACTGCAGTGGCCATCCAGAAATGGCCAGAGCTGAAATTGGGATACACAATAGAAGTGAGGGATACCAGGGACCTGAATTCCTTCTGGAACTTGAATTATACCCATATAGGAAATACATATGTGAAACTCAAAGTGGTACCTTCTGCTTTTTCTTGCCTGACACTTTGACAATGCATGAGAATATGTCATTATATGGAAAACTGCTGGACCAAGTCTCAGTAACACATTTAAACTGATGTATCACCCTATAGGTTAAGCCTACCTTTTATATTGTAAATATCAGGATTAATTATTAGAGTGATGAGCTGGGCAGGCCAGGTACTAAGGAAAGTCTAGGAAAACTTCCCTCAGGCCCAGGATTCACATGAGAGAAGGTGAGGGACTATTAAGAGTGAAAATGCAGATCTGACTCGGGAGGTCCCAGGTGGGCCTGGAGTTCTGCATTTCTGACAAGCAGAAATGGTGTTGCTGCAGCCACCTCTGGTCCATGGATCATACTTTGAGCAGCAAGGTTACAGGAGGGACCCATTAAACCTGGGATTCCAGAAAATAACAGGAACAAAGAAGAACCCAGATAGAGCAGGGAGACAGAAAGAAATAAAGCTGCATACATATTCTCATCTCACTGGGGTGCTAGTTTCCTTGGAGTTACCTAAAATTACTAAGTAAGAGCAGCTATTACATCAGAACACTTAATGTCTTCATCATCTCAGCAGTACATTGTGCTAGCCCAGTGGATAATTCCTCCTCTTGACTTTGACTTCAAAAAAAGTCAAGTAGGCATTTATCCTTGAAGAACAAAACAAACAACACAGAACCTTAGGAAGCCACACATATCAATGTAGGAATACTTAGAGAATTAAAGAAAAATGTTCCCTTCCTTTCTTTTTGTATTGTGCAAGATAAACAGTATGTTCTCTTTCCCAGCTCGGCCAGATTAATTTAGAAAAAGGAATTAATTTTAAAATGGAATTCACCAATTATTCACTGCAGACCTGACTGCTATCAAACCTATTACTGATAATTAGAAGTATCAAGTGATTCACTCAGTAAATAGTAAAGATTTTGAATTTTCTCATTACCTACAGAGATACGCTGCTTAGAAAAGGATTTATATCTTTTTTTTTTAATTGCATTTTAGGTTTTGGGGTACATGTGAAGAACATGCAAGATTGTTGCATAGGTACACACATGGCAGTGTGATTTGCTGCCTTCCTCCCCATCACCTATATCTGGCATTTCTCCCTATGCTATCTCTCCCCAACTCCCCACACCCCACTGTCCCTCCCCTATTCCCCCTCGACAGACCCCAGTGTGTGATGCACCCCTCCCTGTGTCCATGTGTTCTCTTGTTCAACACCCGCCTATGAGTGAGAACATGTGGTGTTTGATCAAATGTGATATAAGTAATTTTAGATTAGAAACAGTCTAAAGAACATACAAAAGGTATAAAAAAGTATGTTAACATTGAAAATAAATGGTTCTTTGGAGACTACCACAAAGTGCTGAAATGAAATTTTAAAAATAACATATCTAAATTTTAGCAGATTTACTGCTTATAGAAATAAATCTACTTTCAGATCTACTGTTCTTTGTTCAATGAAGAGGCAATTGCATAATGATTCAATGTCCCCTCAGTAATAGGAATGACCATCTGTGTACAATGAAGGTTACTTCGTTTATTTCCATATAATCCTATATTGTGTATCCACCAAAACTAATATGCTGGGTAGACATCTCAAAAGGGAAAAACAAAAAAGCTTACTATTGTTGCTGTTATCTATCAAAAATTTAGCGAGTGAGCATGTTTTCTATTTTTAAATAATGTAACAATCGTATCGCCTACCAATCCTGCATAAAATCATACATATTAATTAATTTTACTGCCCTAACATTGGATTGAAGAAACCAAATTAGATTGTTAATACTACTGTTGGCATTTCTAGATCGGCTGCAAAGAACAGTCTGTTCCATAGCTGAAATAAACCCAGGAGTCTATGATATCCGAGAAGAAAGATTGTGAAGGTGGTTGAAGCAGGATACTGCAAAAGTAGACATAGAGTTACCAAATAGACAAAGACTCACAGAATGGAGGGACAGTTCTGAATGTGTCTACCACCAATCAGTCACAGGTGACCATTCAGGGACTCCTGGATTAAAATTAGTCATGTGACATATTGTTTCTTCCTCAAGGAAAAAGATTCTGAAATACTATTTCAAATGACACCTTCACTGTAATAAGATTTTACAAAAATTCAGTTTTAGAACAAGGAATGCATTTACTCTGCAGGGAAAGTTTCTTGTCATTTGTACCAAAATGTGGAATCGCAGCAATCTGCAGAGGCAGGCATCATGAATACCATATATTCTGGACAAATGATAACAGCACGGGAGATTCCTGTTTTACTCTGTCAAAGGGCTGTGGGTGTTTTCACGTGCATTGCCCCACTGCACTGACCCAGCTCAAAGAGAAGAGAGGTTAGGAGTTTCTGGGTGGTTAGTTATCACAAGAAAGCTTTACAATGAATCGGAGCTTGAATTTCATCTTCAGAAAGGCCTGATGAGCAATTTCGCTCTCATTCCACAGCGGGTCCTTACAATCAACACCATACTAATTCGGAATAATCTGTTATTTTATGGAGTACATAATTTCAATTTTTGGTGTTTATATTGATAGATATCATTGACAAACAGTTGACTGCAACCTAACAAAAGGGTGCATGCTGAATTAGCCACAAATGAAAAATAAAATTGACACCTACTAGCTTGACTTTCAATCATTCCATGAAACTCCATCTCAGTCCATCATTTTGTGCAGAGTTGCTTCCAGGCTCTGAGTAAAATTACTAAGAAAAGACAGATCAGATGTCTGGGTGAGTCTTATAGATCTTTTTCTGCTAACGCTCTGCTGCATCAGGTGTAGAATATATTTACCTATTAAATCATCTCCAAAGGAATGAAGAATGAGCTTCAAGTCTCAGCTGCACCTGCAACTACATAAATTAACAAAAGAAAAAAGTATGTACTACAAACCAATGGATGAAGACTTTAATATCACTTCCCTCTGGGCCTCAGTTTCTTCATGTCTAAAAGTCCATGCCAACTACATCATCTTTAAGCAGAGATTGAGAGAAGCAAACACTAAATTGTTCAAATGGCATTGACTCTTCAACAAACTCAAAGAATTTTAAGTTAAATTTAAAACACAGAAACAGAGAGCCACTATTGAAATTCTTTGACTGAAGATGCAATAGTTTTCAGTAATTGTCAGTAACTATTGTCAATAATGGTTCAGCAATTGTCAAAGAGCTGAGAAGCAAAAATAACACAAGATTTTTTTAAAAATCTTCTACTTGTCACAAAAATCATTAGGCACCAATTCTCCTGATCGAAATAAAGATGTAAAACTGCTGTGGCATTTTTCTTGATCACTTTAAATTCAAACCTTAATAAATTAATCAAGACCAACTCAAAATGAAAAATACAACAAATTTTATAAAACAAAATGTTATGGACTGAATGTCTGTGTCGCCCTATGATTTGTATTTTGAAACCCTGACACCTGGTTTATTTGGAGATGAGCATCTATGGAATTAAGTAAAGCTAAATGAGGTTAGAAATTTGGCACCGTGATCCCTGATCCAATAAGGTTAATGTCTTTAAAAGAAGAAATATCAGATTGCATGTGTTCTCTCTCCTTGCTTACAATCTTAACCATCATTATTACACACATTTTCTTATACATGTGTACGTAGACACATAGGTGACTTGACTATCTTCTTGCTCTATCATTTCCATAGATGTCTGGCCCACACCAAATAAATGCCATGTGAGGACACAGCCAACAGAAGGCCAGTTGTAAACCAGGAAGCGGTCCCTCAGCAGACTGCAGATCTGCTGCCACCTTGTTCATGGACTGGTAGCCTTCAGAACTGTACTGAAATACATGTCTGTTGTTTATACCACTCAATCTATGGTATTTTGTTACAGCAGCCCTAGCAGACTATGACACAAGACATCACAAACAGCTGATCCTTTACTGTGTGTTTAGCAGTTAATTAATTTCTGCAAAGAATATATAAGACTATAGCGTTCTATCCTAAGTACAACTTGCAAAAATCTGTCAATACACTGAACCCTTCAACTAGACATATCCACTACAAAGACCCATTCATTTAAGCATAAAAGAGATGTCAAAGAAAACAAGATCATCTTGCTATTAAAAATGCAGTCACACCATCAAATTAACATTCACTCTCATCTTTTATATGCCTTGTCAACGGTTTAGCAAAATATACTTGAAACACAAAGTCAGAAGCTCTATGAAAATCAAGGAGAGTTTGAGTAACACTTAAGATGCTTTTATATTACTTCAAATGGTACCCAGGATATACGACACTAAGAAAAGGAAATTGTTTTTTAAGGAGACATTTTTAATGATGCGGATTCAATTAGAAAATGAACCAAATGCCAGGCTCCTGGATCAGTCTGAATTATCTAGGCTTAGTCATTTCTCCGCTGTGAAAATGCCCACTCCCCAGGGGCAAGTTTATTTTAGGAGGTGGTAAGAAGGAGCTCACATTGCCACATGTTTAGTCTTGTAACTAACCCCTGGTAGTAAGGCAAACTGGTTAAGTGGTACCTTCAGAGAGTCTAAAGCAAGAAGGAAAACAAAACCCCAACCAAACCAGGTAATAATCTGAAAAAAGTTGCTTGAAAAAGGCACAGTGGCTCATTCCTGTAATCCCAGCACTTTGAGAGGCTGAGGCAGGCAGATCACTTGAGATCAGGAGTTCAAGACAAGCCTGGCCAAAATGACAAAACCCTGCCTCTACTAAAAATACAAAAATTAGCCAGGCGTGCTGGCAGGTGCCTGCAATCTCTGCCACTCGGGAGGCTGAGGCAGGAGAATCACTTGAACCTGGGAAGTGGAGGTTGCAGTGAGCAGAAATCGAACCACTGCCCTCTAGCCTAGGCCACAAAGAGAGATTCAGTCTTAAAAAAAAAAAAAAAAAAAAAAAAAAAAAACTATCCATCTATCTATCTATAGGTAGGTAGGTAGGTAGATTAGATAGATGAAAGAAAGAAGTTAAGCTTATCTAAATTGGCTCAGATTATTTTGAAACTATTTGTTGAATATTGTGCCAGGTACAGAACTAGGATCAGAGGTATCACAAAATTGATCTTAATCTCCCCCTTCCTTTTTCCTATGGGAGCATTTAAAGTCTTATGTAGAAGTGGAAGAGAAAAGGTCCCACAGCAAATAAAGTTTGTGAATGTTTGATTAAATCAAGTTAAATATATGTTAAGTCTGAAGAACTATTATGTCAACATGGACTGAGAATCTTCAACCTGGAGATCTCTTATCAAGAGACATTTCTTTCCTATTCCACAACATACACACTTTATATATACATGCATATATAAAATAAAATACTTGTAGGTAACAATAGTCAAGATTACTCTGTGCTTGTTCCATCATTTCCACAGACGTAAGAAATAATAATTATGAGAATTTATTCTTATCTTGTAATCAATACTTTGCAGAGTAGTCAATAACCCATCATTGTAATAATGAGTTACTTGCCTCTCACACCTCCAATTTACTGCTCATCAAATAGCAGGTCCAATTGTAATCAAAGCTAAAGTGCTTTTATGTGGAATTATGAATGATTGGTAGCACACTATTTAAAACCCCATTCAAATGCCAACTAATTACTGAGGGGTGAAACTAGAAATAAAACACACCTGCTATTGCTATTTTTCTGAAACTCTAACACCCATTAGTAACACTGAATTCTGCTGATGATAACTTACTTTGATATCAGAACTGGTTTGAAATTAAATTTGAAAATGAAAACTTCTTTACACCCTAAGATTTTCTTTTTCAAAAAATAATATATAGAAGATTTCTATGTCACTAAATCCTTTTTTTTTTTTTTTTTTTTTTTTGAGAAGGGGTCTTGCTCTTTTGCCAGGCTGGAGTGCAGTGGTGTAATCTCAGCTCACTGCAACCTCTGCCTCCTGGGTTCAAGCGATTCTCTTGCCTCAGCCTCCCAAGTAGCTGGGACCACAGGCGCATGTCACCACGTCCAGCTAATTTTTGTATTTTTAGTAGAGACAGGGTTTCACCATGTTGGCCAGGATGGTCTCAATCTCTTGACCTCGTGATCCGCCCACCTCGGCCTCCCAAAGTGCTGGGATTACAGGCGTGAGCCACTGCGCCTGGCCTACTAAATCCTTTTTAACACAACACTCTTTACTGCACTTATCAATCAAGTATGAATGAAAGAGCTCAGGTTTTATAAACAGTGGAATAAAAATAAACTGTAAAGAAACAAGAAAAAAAATCCAAGTAACAAGATGTATCTAGTCTATGGAGATGATAGAGAAATTGACATGTACAATTTGAGATTCAGAAGGAATCTTAAATATTAATCTACTTCAGGTTAAAAACTGTAAGCTGAGTCTATACATTTGTTTCTGCTATTATTGTAAAACTCACTAAAATCCAGGTTTAGGGACCTTTAAAACCATAAACCCATAAAGCAAATAAAATGAAAAAGAATGAAAGAGATACAAAGTTTGTCTCCAGAAAAATAGAATGCTGATTTGCTCACATGTTGGATATACCAGAATCATAGGGAAGGGAAGGTAGGAAATTTAGGAGGATTAAGAAGCAGCTAGACTACCAGATGATCTGCTCAATTTAGCAGAAAACTGAAGGCATATTATCTGGAAAGGGTAAAACAGAGGGACACCCGGTACTATTCATTAAATATTTATATTCTCCAAGTTTATATATTGAAACCTAATCTCCAACTGGGTGACATTTGAAGGTGTAGCCTTTGGGAGGTAATTAGGCTCAGATTAGGTAATGAGGGTGGGCCTCCCATGATAGGATTAGTGCCCTTATAAAAAAAGAGACACATGAGATTCCATGTCCCCATCTCTCTGCCATGTGTAGATACAGCAAGAAGGCAGAAAATACTATTCCAAAAGGACTCAGACCTCAATAATAGACCACTCCTCCCCTCACACACACACACAAAAGGGAGAGAATAAATACAGAGGTGGAAAAAATTAAAGAAATCATCCACGACAGTTTCACAGCAACGATGAGTTTTCAGACTGATAGAACCCGTTGTGTGCCCTGCAATGGAATAATTGTACCCATATCTGGGCACATCGTAATGAACTTTTTGTACACTAATGGCAGCTAAAAATAGTTAAGAGATGGAGAGAGAAAGTGAAAGAAGAGATCGAACACCAAAGATTAAAATCACTTAGGGCTGGGCGCGGTGGCTCACACTGTAATACCAGCACTTTGGGAGGCTGAGGAGGGCAGATCATGATGTCAGGAATTCAAGACCAGCCTGGACAACAGAGTGAAACCAAATCTCTACTAAAAATACAAAAAATTAGCCAGGCATGGTGGCGGGCACCTGTTATCCCAGCTACTCGGGAGGGTGACGCCCGAGAATCACTTCAACCTGGGAGGCAGAGGTTGCAGTGAGTGCAGTGAGATCATGCCACTGTACTCTGGCCTGGGGAACAAGGTGAGATTCAGTCTCAAAAAAAAAAATTACTGAGGATTTCTCAACAACAGCACAGGAAAACTAGAAGACAAAAGAGCAATGCCTTCAAAATTGCATGGATAAATGAATTTCAACTTATAATTCAACACGAAGCCAACTTTGCATGGGGGTAGGCTACTTAGGGATGATAAAGCTGAGATATTTATCTACAATGCTTTTTTTTTAGAAGGAGTTTCGCTCTGTTGTCCAGGCTGGAGTGCAGTGGAAGGATGTCAGCTCATTGCAATCTCCCGCTCCCAGGTTCAAACCATTCTCCTGCCTCAGCCTCCCAAGTAGCTGGGATTACAGATGTGCACCACCATGCCCAGCTAATTTTTGTATTTTTAGTGGAGATGGGGCTTCACCACATTGGTCAGGCTGGTCTCTAGCCCCTGACCTCAAGTGATCCACCCATCTCAGTCCAAAGTATTCTTTTCCAGAAAATTACTAGAGGATATATTGTACCCAAATCAAGACAGTAAATCAAGGAAAAGACAAGAAATTTACGAAACAGGGAATCCAACTCAAAAGAGAGATGAAGGAAATAATATCTGAAACTTTTCAGCTCTAAAAAATGCTTTCATTAGCAACATAGCTAACAATGTTAATATCAGAAAGCTGGTAGGAAGGTGGGTGACGGGGCTGGATTACCTTTAAAGAGCTAAAATCTCATCTTCTGTTGTGTTTTAAGAGATAATTATTAAAAATGAAAAACCAGAACTAGCACTATAACCCTATTATTTACATATATATAGAAAAATACCATCAGAAAACAGCTAAAAAGAAGTGAAACCAGTTGCCTCTGGGAGTGGGATATGACACAGCCGATGGTTTACAACTCTTTAAACTGTGTGTTCATATGACTTTTATGAAAATGGAATAGTGATACATTTGTCTAACACACTCATTTTCATTATGAAGGTCAGAAGATGACCTTTTCCTAGGTCCTTCAACAATTTGCCTTTAAGAATCAAGACCAGAGCATTTCATTGTTTCATTATTTAAACTGGCATAATTCTGTTACTAAACATAATCACAGTCAAAGTTAAGGTATCTGTTCACTCATTTATTTAGTAGAAATCTATTGAACGCCAACTAGGCTCTCCATGGGTTTCGTAGTAAGCAAACCAGACCCAGTCCCTGCCCTCACAGAGTTTGTAAGTGGCTAAGAGACAGTATAGGGCATTTACAGCTAGCTGTGAGAAGACCACAAGATTTTGAAATTAAGTCCCCTAACTGTATACTCATCTGTTTCTTTCCTTCATTCCCCGTGAAAGTTTTTCTTCTCACATACAAGATAATTCTTGACTTCACTTCCAGACACAGTAAACAACAGGACAATTTATTTTCCTTTCTTCCTCTGAGCCAAGAGTGCAGCCATCAGTCAGTGAAATATGGTCTTTGAGCCATTACATATTTCCATATTGATGTTGCTTTGTCACCAACATTTCGGCCCATAGACTGGCTGACAGCCCTCCCTGGGCCACAGAAACCACCAGCTGGTTGTGGAACTAACAATTTACATCTCATGGTGCAATGAGGATCCAGTAATAAGTTTATTTTGTTGAAGACTGTGGAACTACATGAGAAATTGGCCACTTACCTACTTCCTGATACAAACGTGACATAAGTAATCCCACTTAAAGGAACAGCCTCATAATCTAGACAACTGAGTCTTTCTCTAGCTTTTCAAAATAGCTTCAAAAGGAAAACTATTTCTGCTCTTTGTCAAACTTGCTTTCTACCCTTTTAGGCTCTCAAAAGTAGGATATTGCAAATGTTTTACATTTAAAACATAGGATACATAAAATATCTGGAGTCTTGTTAACATAATCAAAGTAACTATCACGATTCTAGTTTCACCTATCTCTTGAAAAGATGAAATGTTCTAATTTTAGTTTCTTATTCTTTACTCCAAATGAAGGCTTTTTCTGTCTCTTTCAGCAAGATTTACACGCTTCCATTCATTCTCTTACTGACAATTCTGAGTATCAAATGGAGGTAGAATGGCACTCTACCAAGGAGCTCAGCCCCCATAATGATGGGTGTTCAACCAAGAGTGCTTATTAACGGTTGTTCTTGGGGCTTTTGGGCTGGTGGGTCACCATTCCCCAACCACTTCCTCTCAGATTGGCAATTCATCATCAGAGGGAAAATTCCAGTATTATACCTTTTTCCTGTACTGACAAAACTGCTGTTTCTCTAAAGGCAAACCTGAAATGTATGTCTTCTGATTCCATACAGTCTACCAAAGTAAGATTTTTTTGTGTTTCTACTTACAGATTTTAACATCTAATAGAAGGTAGAAATTCTAATTAGAAGTGGAAAGCCTAAAATATTATTGAACAAATATCTTTCTTTTCCCACCAAATTCCTTGACAATAATGAATTTTATATATAAAATTTCCTTTACTATTCTTAAACTTTAAAAATATACATAAATATCCTTCTATACATGTGTGTGTCTATATGTGTGAATCTATAGACACATATATACATACACACACATATATATATAAAATCAAATCTTGAAGAATGTTAATCAAAACACCTCCATCAGTTGAAAATGACAAAGTTTTCACAAAGATAGAAATTAACCATAGGCACAGCTTACTAAGAAAAAAATAAAATTAAAATTCAAAGTTAATAACTTTTTAAATCTCATAAAGGACTCTAAGTTAAAAATCTAAATTTTAATCTGTGAATTGAAGAGTTATTGCATGCTTCCACCATAGGAAAGTTAATAAAATCTTAATAGGTTTTTCCTTTAGCAAAAATACAAGTTAACCTACAATTTAAGATATTTTTCTTAATTCTGATTATTCACTACATGTATATAGGAAGTAGTGAGGTTTTAAATATATTTGATTCACCAGTGCAGTAAAAAGCTCCCTAAGGACACTAATTACCCCAAGTTTCTCCAACTAGTCAATTAAGTACCAGTTCCTTCTTATTTCAACCACACATAAAAGTTAAGGTTTTTTAAAAAAATAACTCATATAACACCTCAACTGTGCCCTGTATCCATTCTCTCCTCAATCCACTCTCCCTTGGTCACAATTGCCAGATACATCTTTTTTTTTTTTTTCACTTCCAACTTTTATTGTGGGATGTGCATGTGCAGGTTTGTTACATGGGCAAATTGCATGCTGCTTGGATTTGCTGTACAAATTATTTCTTCATCCAGGTAGTGAGCACAGTACTTGATAAGCACTTTTTCCATCCTCATCCTCCTCCCACCATCCACCCTCAAGTACATTCTGGTGTCTATTGTTTCTCTCTCAATATCCACATGGACTCAGTGTTTAGCTCCTGCTTTTGAGTGATAATGTTGCGTATTTGCTTTTCTGTTTCTGCATTATTTTGCTTAGGATAATGGTCTCCAGCTGCATCCATGGTGCTGCAAAGGACATGATTTCATTCTTTTTACGGCTACATGGAATTCCATGGTGTAGATGTACCGCATTTCCTTTATCCAGTCCACCACTGATCAGCAGCCAGATACATCTTGATAGTAGTAGAAGTCCTGCTCAAAAACATATACTGCTCTAAATTGTCCACAGGATAAAGGCTGGGCATTTTAGTCTGATCTTCAAGTCAATTTCAAATGATGTCTCTCTCAATTCACCTTTCAAATCTTGTAGCTATAATGAGGTGCTCTCCCACTCCCCAGGTAATTATTGAACCTTCCTTTCTCTATGCAGAATGCATACCACTCCCTGTTTCCAGGATGTCTCCCTCCATCTGCCCTGTGCTTTAGCCGCCCCTGTCCAATCAGATCCCCAGCTTGATTACACATTCACAAGAACTTTCTCCCTCTCGGCATGGCAATGAACATATGCCGACTTATATCACATGTAAACACATCTTCCATTCCTTCTTGGATGGGCTGAGTCGACTTCTTATAATCCCAACTTGTTACAGTCATAACAAGTTATGATCAGACACATTGCTTCACGAAAAAGGAGTTTAATAAACGTTTGTCAAGAGATGAATGGAAAAAACACAAGCCAAGCAGAAAAGTCTAGAACAACACAGCTTCTTAGTAAATCTTTGAATGTAGAAAAGCCCAAAAGCATTTATCTTGCCCAGAAGCTGCTCATTTTTCTTCATCCAAGAATTTCAAACCCCAGCCTGTACATCCAGGCCCTATCCAGCCTTCCTCCTCACCAGGATACATAGTGTACATCTCAGCCCCCATTTCAGCCCTCTTATTTAATTCTTACCTCTGACTTACAGTATAACAACCTCGATTGTTAAGAGAAAATAGTACCTAGCATGTACTTTTCTAGTATTTTTCGGCTTACCCATGATAACAAGGAACTGAGCTATGTGATAAACCCAAATATACAGTTACTGGGAAATTTAGTTTTGGCCAATGATTTTCCCCTCTTGATATAACTCACTCATCATGTTATGATTAGCATATAAAAAATACAGGTGCATTCACTCCTCTTATTCTCAAGCGCTTCTTGAAAAACAGAAATAACTAAAAGGTAAGCAACAAAATGTAAAAAGGAATGATGAATCTCAATAGTCAGCTTCTTTAAAATCTAAACAATAATCACCGATGGGCTGTATTATCAATTAATCACATATTATTTTAAATCATATCTAAAATCAAAAGTCTTGCTAACACAAAGAGAATCAGGAGCAGTGCAGAACTGGAAGTCTCTGGGAACAGCTGCATGGTTTATTCTTCACCTACCTATGAGATTTTATGCTTTTTAGGTCCAAGCCAACGTCAGCAAATCCTTCTGTGAGACTGGAATGAAGCTCAGAGAGAGTCTCTCATGGGAGAAAATGTTTAGTCTAGACTTCTTGGGACTCCTTCAGGACTACTCAGGAGCACCAGTACAACACCAGGCTTGTTCTCTATCACTTTTTCTCTTCCTTAGTTCTTGAACCAATAAAGGTGCCACCCAGATGTTGCATCTTACTCCTCAGAAATCCCTTTCTGAACCACAGCAGTATTCCCAGGAGCTACAAAGCCACACTTGAGGGTTTGAGAATTTCATAGTCAAAAGGGTCTAAAATATGTTTGTATGTTTGCACAATGAAATCAACAAACACCATAACTATATTCTGAATTTTAAAAATAGGAAGCCAAGATAATGTCTTCATTAACTGCAGAGGAGGCTACTACTTGTGCTTTGCAGTTAGCAACAGCTATGAAATCTGAAGGATGATGTGTGTAATCCAACAGAGCTTTCATTATACATAAAAAGCTTAATTTCACATCACAGTTACATACCAGAAGGCATTCACTGCCTATTGCTTGATTCCATTTTCCTCATATAAACTGTCTTGGAAATGTCATTGTAATCTTCCAAGGTGATTACTGTTCTCAAACTTTAAAGGGATCCAGGCTCCTGATTATGATGATGATGGGACAGTTGATGCATACAAAGTATGAAGGCCATGATGACCAGAAAGTTATTCTCAAACAATAAATCAGCCATTCACAACTGGAATAAACTAATGAAACACAAACCAAAGCCTTGACCAAAGCCAGTCATGCAAAATGCTTTCTTTATTTTAGAGAAGAGAATAATGCCTAGTAGAAAACAATGCAGCATATGAAGATAAGGTATAGGGAAGAGGCTGGGGGACAGAGGCCAAGGAACATAGGCATGAGATTGGAGTTCTTCCAATGCTCTCTACTGCTTTTTCATTTAGGCTAAAAAATATAGCCACATTATGTGGCAGACTTCTGCCTTACAGTTCTCTATGTAACTACAGACAAAAAAGAAACTGTGGAGGTGAATAAACTTCTGGATTGCATGCAGTATATTTTATCTGACTTCATACAGCATTTATTTTTCAAAAACAGGGTATTTTAAATCATTCTGTTGTTTTCCTTGATATTTCTATTCTGTTTTATGACCTATCTCAATTGTTATAGCTGCAGAAACCTACTGTTTCCATAAAGCAAATGCTCTTCTGACAAATTACTGAGTATAGTCAGAAGAAAAATTATCTTATTGTATTAACTGAAATACTGGCCAATAGCATTCAGGAATCTACAGAAATCTTCCCATGCTATGCCTAAAGGATTCTAAGCTATTCGTTTTCTCCAAACAAAGTAGCTCGGCTTTTCTACTAAATTCTCACTTTCCATCATACTTTCCAAAGAAGCTTTGAAGTTGAAGACCCAAGGCTTGGAAAATACTGATTTTAGACAATGTTAACAATTTATCTCTTCAGCCATTGTCTTACATGTCAGTTCCCCTATAAATAAATTTTAATTCACTTCCATCTCCACTGGAGAGAGGGAGGGTGGTAGAATATCATGTCAGAAAGGTTGATAACATACTTTAACCATGAGTATTTTCAGTTCAAACCACAGTTTGGTTTTCGTGGGCTTTAATTTCCACTGAACAGAAACCAAGTACATATGTATTTGATTTCTCCTTAAGGGTCAGTTACGGATGAATGAAGGAACCAGAGAAAATGGAACAGAGAAACCCTCTAGCAGTATAGACAAACAAATTCATCTTGCCTTCCCTCACATGCTTCTGATCACTTTGTGTCACAGAAATAAAATGTCTGGCTGGCATATTGTAACTTAGGCTAACAGAGTAGAAAACAATCAAACAATTGTCAAAGGTGATCACATGCCTGTATATTGTATATATTACAATTCTAATTAAATAAAACTGTGAGGTTCTTCAGCTATTAAAAATGTCATCAGCAATGAAGCTAATTTGTGTCTGACCAGTGCTTTTACAGTAACTGATTATTTACAGATGCCAAGTCCCCCAGGGAACTTTTGCCACCTGTTTTCAATTTGTGGATTGGCAGCCTTGCCCTGACAAAACTTACTGGTCTGACACTGGGTTATGCCATCTGTTGCAATGATGTTGGTACTTAATCAGTAGTTTTACAGGATACCATCTACATCACTGAAGACATTTTATTTGAATATTTCCCCATATCCTGCTGCTATTTACAATAATATGAAAATAAAATGGCTTGAATGAATAGCACTGCTCAAATATTATAACCCTGCATAGTTGCTGAATAAGTTCAAAATGACACTCTGCCCCAAAACCAAACAGAATTTTAGAAATGGGCCAGATGCAGTAGCTCATGTTTATAATCCCAGCACTTTGGGAGGCCGAGGCGGGTGGACCACTTGAGTCCTGGAGTTCTAGACAAGCTAGCCCATCTCTACTAAAAATACAAAAATTAGCAGGACATAGTAGTGTGTGCCTATAGTACCAGCAACTCAGGAGGCTGAGGCACGAGAATCACTTTAACAAGGGAGGCAGATGTTGCAGGGAGCCAAGATCATGCCACTGCACTCCAGCCTGGGAGATAGAGTGAGATCCTGTCTCAATAACAACAAAAAAGAAATGAAGGAGATCTGTGAGGTCATCATATATAATCACTCATATAATACAGGAATTCCTTTCACCATAAACCTGAACAACTGACTTCACCTTCCATTTGAACAGGGTTCACTGTCTCAGAGCTGTTCATCTCCTCTTTAATTAAACAGCTGGCAATTTTACAAAATCCGTGTTAACTCTGATTTAACCTGTTTACCTGTAACTTCAACTTACGATTGTTCTTTTGTCCAATGCAATGACATAAATGAAGTCTAAATCTTCATCTATCTGACAGCCTTTCAAATATTTGAACTAGCTTATCTTTCTTCTCAAATCTTTTCTAGGCTAAAATATTCCAAGTTCTTTCAGCTAATGCACATAGTATTTGTTCTCTTTTCTTCCTAATTTTAGTTCACGAAAATCAGGTCTGTTTCATCAACATCAACGTAAACATATTCTCTGAAAACACGATACCAAATAACAGTTTTAATGAGGACACATCTTTGATTTTCTGGAAACCAAACTTCTGTCAATATAGCCCAATGCTACATTCACTTTTGATGCAGGATGATCTGATGTTTGAATGTTTCCTCTGCTTTAAAATGAGAAAGAAAGCAAGTTGTGCTGCTAAGGTGGACATGACACAGTATCTGCAATTTCTTTTGTTTTCAGTATGCTGTAACGTCACTCATTTGTGCCTGGAATCTTGAACTGATTTTAAGTGGTAAGGTCTGATTTTTATGCATTTTTCACATATTTGATCTCTTCTTACGTTTTATTATTATTACAGTTGTTTTCTCTTTGTATGTTTATTCTGTTTTTTCTAGTTTGAAGATTATGTTTCATTACAGTAAGAAATGAAACAGTGGTTTTTCTGGGCTTAAGCCCAAATAACTAAATAATTTTGTGTTTTAAGCCCATTTTGTTACTCACTTTTGTCTTTTAAAACTCCCATGTTTGTCTGATTTCATCAAGATACAGTGCAGTTCCCATCCTTTCTTTTTACTTGTCTTTGATACAGTTATCATCTTTCCATGTTTTAGGCATATCTTTTAAAAATCTAGCCCAGCACAAGAATGTGAATGAACTCACGTTGGTTCCCTAAAGTACTATTTTTTGCTCAATAAGTCCATCGGTGATTTTGCTACCTCCACAAAATTTAGATTGATAGAGCTAATACCTGTACCAAAGCACGTATGTTACTAATTTGTGCTTTCTAGAAGAGGTGGGGAATGTGATGGTATCCTTATAGTCACATTTTATACAAGGGTGGCTGCTCCAACTGAGTATAAAATCTGTGCCATAAAACAAGTCTCACCATGAGGTGGACATCTGTTAGCACTGACAAAGAGCGCTGGGATTTTTGTCTGGGCACCATTCACAGCTCCGGAATGTGGTTGTGGAAACAGCGACCCAGCACCAGCTGTGATAACCGCACTGCTAGGTCCTGGGAGCCCTCTCCCCAGTGTTTCCCCCTGGCCTCTGCATTTCAGGCCAGGATATGTGAGGGAAACTCAGAAGATATTGGGGAAAAAATTGTAATGTGAACTGTTCTCTTCCCAGGAGGCCTGTTCTCAAATTATGGGTCTCTCAGCACAGTGGGAATGTCTCAGGCCTAGTGTGGTGTGACTACAGTCTTGCTTTATGTGCAGTGGTATTAAGAAAGGCAAAGGGAAGGAAAAGGAAGAGAAAGACAAGTTCAACCACAAAATGCAAAACTGTGTGTTAAATTCATGAGACAAAAAATTTAATAAAATAAGCTCCTATAATGACAATCACTTCCTGGTGTACACCATTTAGAAATGTGACACAAATTATAATATGTATGTATTTCTATATATCTCACACCTACATTGGTCTACTTATCTATGTGTGTATATATATACATGTAATATATATATTTTATATATATGTGCACATATGTATTATATGTATATATACATATGTCTATATGTACATATATAAAATGTCTAATACACATATATAATATATATGTAATACATATATTAATATATATACCACATTATAATTATATTATATACACTATATAATTATAATTATATGCACTGTATCATTACATAATTATATTTTATGTGTATATAAAATTATAATTATAATATAGTATATGTTATATAATTATATGTAATTATATGATATATAATATATAATTATATGATGTATATTTAATACACATATATACATAATTATGTGTATTACATACATATATAACATAATTATATATGTGTATTATATACATATACAATTATGAGTATATATACTATATATACACATATATGTGTGTATGTATACACACATATATATTTTATATAGTATATATACACACAAAGAGAAAGAAATATGACTTCACTCTGTGTTTTATAGTATCTGCGGTTCTATAGTTATATATCTCTCTAATTTGTAATACTGGTGATTGCAATGTGATTATAATAGCCCTTCCTAGTTTGCCCTAATTTGGGAAAATTGCTTAACGTCTACTTGTCCCACTTTGCTGATACCTGAAAGAAGCATCTTCTAGAATTGAGACTAAGATCTTATTAATAAGAAGGACATTGTCAATCCATTGAGGGCTACTGGGATATAATTAAATTAGGAATTTCATTTTAAAACTAGGGCACACAAGCCCAGAGTTAATAATGACTGTGTGATGGCATGCCAAAGTCTGAAGTTAATCATCCTGATTTCTGAGATTCATACATTAAGACACTTTCATTGAATTGTGCAACAAAAAGAAAAATAAAAAACTCTTTTCCAGAGAAATCTGTCATGCAGACACGGATGGTTCAAGTACATGCAACAATAGGCTTTCTGACTCACAGAAGCTGAGGTATGTGCTGGCACCACAAACACAGCTTTATTATTCCAGAAGCAGATGTCTGATTGTATTGACAATGTGACATGTCTGATTGTATTGACAATGTGACACACAGAACATGCGGGAATTGTTGATACTCAAGAATCCCAGATGACGTATTAAGGAATTCAGGTAATGTGAAAGTAGATTCTGTTAAAAGGTGATTACTTTTGCAAATGCATAGCATTTGCCTTGGGACCAAAGGCACATATCCACCTCTTCAATGGCAGTACCTACCCCTGCCAATAAATGGCCAATAATCCACAGCAATTATTCAACATTATCCCGGATAAGACTTTATGATTACAGTAGAACTCCTTCTCAAAACGTTTGCAGTCTGCTTTGAAACTCTATCAATCACATTAATCACAGCTACGTCAGGTGCCCAGTGATAGAAACATTTTTAGGAAGTCAAAGATTCTAATGGAATCCAGTTTAATAGTACCCTCAAGCAAAGGGCCACTGGTTTCATGTGATACTTATTTTTGAATAATGCAAATTATTTCATGCTGTGAAGTGCATTACTATAGGAAAGCGGCCAAACGAATTTCCACATTTCTCTATGCAATATTCAAAATGCCACAAAGTAAATATTGTCTCTGAAATGGTGACTTGCAAGTGGGAGATATGTTACAGAGCGCTCTCAGGAACAATTCCTACAAAGGTGTGAGGGAAGCTGGATTAAGCAAAGGGAAAATTTAATTGCAAAGAGGCTACAACAGAAGGCTAGGTTGCTCCCAGGGGGAGATCTGGAGCTGCAAAGGCCCTTAGAGTTGCCCCCTATGGCAGGAAAAAAGCCTGTTTTTAACCAGGCACTCTGCTAAGGTTTGGAGACAAAGAAAGAAAAACAAAAACAAATGGTGCCTGCCCTCAAGGAGCTCAGGGTCTACTGGGGCAGAGAGACACACAAACAAATAACAACATAGCAAGGGGACAAGTGCTGTGACAATAGTGTGTGATCCTGTGACAAAGAAACTGCATGAACAACCCATGCCCAAGGCTCAGGGGCATTACTACATGGATATAACTGGAATGATGTGTGCTTATTATCTTTCCTATATGGGTCAGTTTTTAACTCCTTTCAGTGTATTGCTCTTTTGAGTTTCTGAGTTATTTCTGCAGTGATGAAAAATGGAAAGCTATTCGGTATATTACGCAGGAATGGGAAGCTGGAGATTGGAAAAGACCCAATCCTGAAACTCCATGTTGCTCTCTAAAAGGACTGATGAGCATCAGAGCAACCTCCCTTCCTTCTTGCTGCTGTGCTCACCCACCTGAAAACCAACCAACTGACACACAACAACGTTGTAAGCCTCTAGGGGTGAGCTGGAGCCGGTTCTCAGGAATCAGTAGTCTGCATCTCTCACCAAATCCATTTTCAATGTGGTTTCGTCAGCAGCTTGACTTCAGCCTTCAGCCATGGTGGGAGTAGCCAAAGAAATTGGCAGAGGCTACAAATCAACGGCTTTTTCTTTCCTTAGAGAGTCTGTTGCTAAACTTTTACTGGCAGACCATTGCTTATAACCGATGGTGCTGCTTTGGCAAAGTGTTCCTAGTTGCCATATTCTTTATATTTCACCCAATAATGAATTTGCCATTATTGCACTCACATATTTTAGAATCACTGTATGCAGAGGTGAAAAACTACTGCTACCTTCCCAAAGACACCAGAGTTGAAACTCATTTTCAGACTTAAGGCAGGACCAAAAGCCTAAGGAAACAGAAGTTTGGTTCCAGTCAGTGCTCATCGAAAGGGCTCTTTGGGCATTTTCCATCATGCCCTCCCCAGATCTTTATTCTTAAGTCAAATACATCAGATGTCAGATGAAAGTAACAGTAATGAAAAGTATTCATACTCTTGTAGGGTTCAGTGGAGTGTGTGACTTCTGATTTCAGGGGAAATGAAGGTACTAGGGGTTCCCCTTCCTTTAATGTCTACTACTGAAATATTGTAAACCTGATGTGTATAAAGTGAGCTACCAACAGAAAGAATCCAGACAAAGGAGTCTCTCCACAGATAGGAAAGGGAAGGCTCTGAGCCACATCTATTACATAACCAGGAAAGAGAAAAAATTAAACATGATTGATAAGTAAAGATGGCTGCAGACACTTCAGAGAAAACTCAAGAAAAGGTCAAAATGGAGCCCCCCAAAATAAGTAATTTACATTATTTAATGATTTATTGTTTCTCAGGATCAACTATTAATAAATTAGATGCTATGTTTCTCCAAATTTGAAGCTATGTCTCTTTTTAAAATAAATTTATTTTTAGTTCAAGAGTACATATGCAGGTTTGACCAACATGGTGAAACCCCGTTTCTATAAAAATACAAAAATTAGCCAGTCATGATGGCAAACATCTGTAGTCCCAGCTACTCAGGACGCTGAGGCAGGAGAATTGCTTGAACACAGGAGGCAGAGGTTACAGTGAGTTGAGACCATGCCACTGCACTCACACAAAAGCAAAAACAAAAACAAAACCTTTCTTTCATCACATTTTATCATATTACTGTTGTAAGATAGAACCCTAGTTTCAAACAGATGACCTGGGATATATTTCTTTTCACTGGAAGCTCTCTAGAGAAAAATGGCAAGACATAAAACCATCTAAGTGCTCTAAATTCAGCAAGATTTAGCTTGTGACATTCATCCCTTTATTTTCTGAAACAAGTATGTCTTAAATAATTTTTTCCCTAAATTTAAACTTTATGGCAAGAAAAACCCCTGATTTATTTCTTTTCACATTTGAAACACAAATAAGTATCTAGTCACTAAAAGCACCTCATTTCCATGTGATAAAAGACAATACATTCAGTATCATTTTCTTTCAAAAAAGGCATAGGAGATGTTATAGTTAGAGCAAGCTCTGTGCTCACTTGGTATACACCAATTGCCACAATAGAAAATGGATCCTTCAGATTTGTAGGCAAGTTCATGACACAGGAGAAAATGTGTCACCATTTTGAGGGCCTTCCTAGCATAGTAAAAACATCACCTATGCAAAGCAATCCAGCTCTGATTCAGAAGTCGAGGCAAACATGAGGCTGATCAAATTGACTTCTCTCATAGGTCGTTGCGATACTTTCCCAGAGCAAACATTTTTCCAAGGTCTTTGTGTAATGTACCACCCAGTCATCAATGGCTGCTGTCGGTATCAGTACCATTTGACTCATTTAGGTGAACTACACACATTAACAGGATTGGCTTTGTCTTCTATCACTTCCTGGAGAGTTAACCTGGCTCACTGCATAAATTCTAGAACTGATTACATCAGAGGACAGTGATTCCTGCTGAACCCTCCTTATGTGCTTCTGGTCTCTGCAATTTTTGTCACCTCTAGTATATGAGATTTTGCTAATAGTTCTTTTCTTAAAAGCTTTCTTTAATGTGACACTTGTGTTGTCAGAAACAGCAGAATGCTAGGAACAAAAGGTTTTCAAGTTACATGTACTCAGGTGCTTCAAGCTCCACAACGACCCAACTGTGGCCTTGCATTGATCATCAAAGTACCACCATCTCAGGTGGCTGGATTGTCGTGATGCTTATGGACATATGCAGGGAGAATCAACGACTTCTATTTAGATCTTGAAAGTAATGAGTTCGCACAGTGTACATCTCTGCCATGGAGTTACATCCATCTCCATGAGAACAACGAAATAACTGTTACATTTGAGGTATTTTACCAATAAGAAATTACAGAAGTACTACCCCAAAACACGCAGGAAGCATCCTGCTAATAATAGCTAAATGAATTCAAACAGCCCATGTTGTATGGTCATAACCAGTAGCTTTCAGAACTATCTAGCAACACAGAAATACAACTCAGGGAAAGTAACTTACAGCTGCCCAGCTTTCTGGGGCACTAAAAAAACTGCTACATGTAATCCCCCACCGATTTCATATTCTCAGTTTCCAGGGACAGCAAGCTATGTACACTGATGATTTGTATTCCAATTGATTATGCAAATAGCAATTGAGGAACAATACATTTTTCAAGGTCTGTGTTGCTTTCATGTTTTAATATGAAACTTTTATTGTAATATGGCAGGAAAAAAAATGTGTAATCTGGCGCCACAATTCCTTTGCCAAGGAGTAAATGGCAACTGCCTTTGCTTGGAAAGCTATTTTAATATGTGTTGAGTACATGGTATGAGGGCAAGGTCATAGCACATTTGAACAATTCAACTTTAGAGTCTCTGGAGAGAAGTATTCTACTGTCATGGAGGACAGAAGAATAAAAGAGGGTAGAGGAGAGAATAAGAAGGACAAAGAGGGGAGCTAGCAAAATCAGACGCCTCATCCTCACAAACGTCAGGGAGTTGGACTGCCCAAAAGACACTTCAGAGATAACCTCTGTTTTATTTTGCCAGTTTTTGTTGCTGTTATTTTATTTTATTCTTTCTATCTATCTATCTATCTTACAGATAGGGTCTCGCTCAGTCACCCAAGCTGGAGTGCAGTGGCGAGATCATAGTTTACTGTGGCCTGGAACTCCTGCACTCAACTGATACTCTCATCTCAGCCTCCCGAGTAGCTGGGATTACACGTGTGTACTACCATACTGGCTAAGATTTTTTACTTTTTATTTTTTCCAGAAACAAGATCTCGCTATGTTGCCCAGTCTGATATCAAACTTTGGGGCTTAACCAATTCTCCTGCCTCAGCCTCCCAAAGCACTGGGATTACAGGCATGAGCCATCTTGCCTGGACTTGTTACTACAGTTTAAACCCCTTTTCCAGAATTCCCTTTCCATAACAAGTATTTATGAAATCATGAAGTTTTGTATGAGTGACTTAGGGAGGGACTCAAAGATGCTACGGATTTTCACATCTATGCCACATAGCACAGCACAGAGAAAATACGTAGATGACAGAAATCTGAAATAATAGAGACACAGACAATGTCCTGGGCATTTTCAGAAATCCTGGCCATGGCTCTGTATTTCTATAGGTCATAGAACTGGGGGTGAAAGTGTTGAGCAATCTCTTCACAGAAGATATTCAAAATCTGTAGGTACCTAGAGTTCCATTTGGATTACTGGATGTTTTACATTCTAAACACATCTGTCACTCCCAGGAAAGAAGTTTATAAGTGATACATAGATCCCAGGTTTTAAATTACTTATTTAAATAAAGACCTATGCTATTCACTGTATATGTAATATATCTCAGATACAAATATTTCTAAATTTAATTTAAGTAAGTATCAAGGAGAAAGCCATTTCAGGATTCTTAAATTAAGATATGAACTCTTAACTCACAGTCAGCATAAATTTAATAAAAACTTGGACAAGGTGCTTGCTAAGAAAGGCACAAAATAAACTTACTGCTATAAAGATATCATTTTAATACTCGCTGTTTTCTTTTCAGTGATGAATTGTTTTTCAGTAGCTTTTTATCAAAAGGTAAAGTTGGATGAGGCTTTGACCCCATTATTTCTAGTAATAAGCTCTTTGATTTCATCTCCCTTTTTGCTTAGAAATGTGTTTCTCAGAAACACCAAGATGATCATTCCAGGTATCTTTATTATCTTTTCCTTAAGAATCATTCAACAGTTTTGCAAGATTAAAAAGAAAGGGTTCCTCAGATCAATAGTGGGATGATTTTTATGGTTTTATGGAAGGCATGATAATCTTGGGCAAACTGCTCAACATCTCAGAAATTAATGTTTTCATTTGTAACATGAACATTTAAGGAAATGACAGTCCAAATTTAGCTTTATTTCTCCCTTCTATTCTGATATCACAAAGAAGAGTAACAACTATGTTGCTTTCTGTCTCAACTTCTAACCAGAAGGCTGTCTGCCACAGGCCACAAAAACTGGTTGAAATCTGTATAGTGGCTGCTCAAGGCTCAAAATTTCCTGTTAGCTACAAGATAATGTGCCTGGACAGCACTGACAAGCTACCCATCTTAATTCTCTGGAAACAAGGTCTAGTTGACTTTGGGAACTTAATATGAAAAAGAGAAAAAAAAAAAAAACAAAAAAACTTACATACGCTTATCTGATAAACTTATTTGTACAGATTTAAATACAATTGTTTAAGATGTTCTGTCCTTAGATCTCATTTAAAATAAAATTTTTTAAAAATCCCTTCCCCAGACCAATTCTGAACTGAGGCGGAAAAAAGGGCAGATAGCTTTGGAACTAACTTCAAGTATTGAACTATGTTACAGCCTTGGATGTTCTAAAGGCCCTGGTCAATAATATTTTACATACAGTTCCAATTACATTTAGAATGAGAGGAAATCTGGTTACAGAGACAGATCTCTGTAAATGGCTTTATCAGACATCTCATTCATGGCCAAAGGGGGTATGTTGGCTTTCCAGTTCAGATTTATATGCTTAGATGTCAAAAAACAAGACAGCAAATAGGTTCTAATTTACTGTATATGTGTAGGTTTTATTACATATTTAATCAAGCACATAGTGAGTGCTCAAGAAATTTCTCTCAGTTCAGAAGGAAATCTAAACATTCACTTTCCACAATAGCTTGAGACAGGTATGGATAAAACCATTAAATTGGTTATTTGTGTCTCTCTTAGAGAGTATATTGTATAACAGGTACCTCACTGCTGTACAATCAAGCTTGTTTTCAGCCTGAGGTAATAAAGAAATGGATTATTATCTTCATCTGCTATTTTCTATATGAAACACCAGCAATATACATAGAAACAACAATTTTCATTCAAGAATAACATGTGTTAATCCAAGAAGATATTAGATATAACTAAAAACAAGTTAAACTTCTAGCTGAAAGCTGAGCTTACAAAATTACAGATCTAAGTCAGACAATCTCAAAAGAATAATTTAGGTATTTCACCTTGAGGAGATCACAATCAGAAAAATATTTATATTTTTTAAGCTTTCTGGTAGCACCTAATATATATACTGCATAAAACTCAAACTCTAAAGAATAAATGTTACTGTCCCAATAACTTTCATTGCAAAAACTAGATTTGTATTGCTAAGGAACATGGAAACAGAATGTAAATTGGTACAACTTCTTTGAGGAGAGTTCAGCAACATATATTAATATCTGTGTAACCTTGACCCAGCAAGAACATATGGTCGAAATTTTACTCAAGGGCCAGATTAGTGCACAAAGATGAAGGCACTAGTCACTTCATCACAGTGTCATTTATACCAAAAACTGGAAAAGGTGGCCACACCCATCATAAGGGGGCAGGTTATGATGCATTAATTTAATGCAACATTATCCTGGCATAAATATGATAATTTCATGTGTTGATATGGAAAGAAGATAATTCCAGCATATGACTGCATTAAAAAGCTTACACAATTGACCTAATTTCTGTAAAACTGTATACATGTAATCTAAATGTCTCCATAGCTAAAATGCTGTCTGGAACTTTGTGTGTGAAAATATGTAAAGGGCTACTTTTATGTATCGAAACTCAGATCTTTTTGTTTATATTAAACTTTCTGAATTTCATATATTTTTGCAATAAAGGTTTATAGTAAATCATTTCTAGAGTCAACCAAAAACTACAGAGAGAGCAATGTCCTTCTTAAAATGTGACACAAATCAGTAGTATACTCTCTGCTCAAAAAATAATTTCCACACAGTCCCAGTCCAAAGACTAGAATTAGAGATGGAAGTAAGTTGGTAGTAACTTGCTTGTGAACTCTTAAAGCCCCAGTTTTCAAATAAAGCATACAAATCTTCTTTGTGATTTATAAAATTGTTGAATTTCATAAACTGAGTTGTTCTATATGAAGACAGGAACATTTGTGCTGAAATTTCATGAATTATGCAAGTGCCCAAAGAGTAGATATCTAAAACTGCCCTTTCATAATTAAACAGAACTGTTCCCAGTAGCACTTCTTAATTGCTAAGTTGTCTTAAGTTTTTACCATCTGTACTATAAAATAGAAATAATCATGTAACCTTATTGGTGTAAAACAAGCCATTAGTCACAGACATTTCAGCACTGAGGTAGTTCAATACACTAGGACTAAGCCAATCAAAATTTTTAGATAATGCTAATATGTAAGACATGCATACACGTATTTAATTGACAGAGAATGTGCTAAATGCCTTGGACACATAAATGTGTGAGACAGATACAGTCTGTGCCTTCATCGATCTTTTATTCCATCTCCCCTTTTGACCTTCCATGTGTACATTTGCTCATTCATTCATTTACCTATTAATCTATATAATAAATCAGCTAATGTCAATTATCTATTAGAGATTTGTAAATTCCCAAGTCCACAGGTTTCTTTGAGAGTTGATGTTTTCACTGAGGAATGTTAACACTGAGATTCCAGAGCCGTACAACAGAAACAGAATCAGAGACACACATGTAACTGTAAATTTTCTAAAAGGTAAATTTAAAGGTAAAATTACATTTAATAATATATTTCAGTAAACCTGGTAGATCCAAAATTTAAAATAAGATCTACATAAATGAAGCTGTATTGTGAAAATGAAATTAATGTTCAGCCTATGTTTTTGTTGTAAGTCCTATATAGACAATATAGAATACAAATGGATCATCAAAAATCAGATGTCACATGCAAATAATAAATTACTTCATTTTACAAAATGCAAATCATTTGAAACATCTGAATAAGCTGTAAGATGCTAGACACTTACTCCTGGGTTTTTTCTCAAATGGTATTTACCAATTACATTAGCTGCCAATTACATAAGATCGGCTCAGAGAGTAAGATTATTCAAAATGTCCATAAGGATAATAAAAGATTTATATATACTAACTTTTGTTTTCAGGAGACAGTGTTAAATGGGCTGATGGAGAAAATCAGTCAATATACCAAAGGCTTACTGTGCTTTTCATCAACTATCTACAAAGAAATTGCTTTAAAAGATAAGCCCACATATTTTGCTTAACTGAATCAATTCTTCTTTGATTATTATTGTCATAATCTCTGCCTATTCCAATGTCTACCTCCTCTGTACTTCTTCCATCAGATTCAGCTGGATTTACATCACTGCTGTAAATTACTAAGCTTCCAAAGACCCAAGCCAAGCTCTTCACATGATTTAAATGCACGATTTCATCACCCCACCCACACTTCCAAAAGTTATCAGCTGTCACTTTCATTTCCGGACTCTTTGAAATTAAGACAATCACCAAGGCTTGGAAGAACGTAATTTCATTGAAACAGTACATTTGCTGTCATATGTAAAAGAAAAAAACAGGCTGGTTTATTTTCATCCTACATTAAGGATAGTTTGTAATAAAAAAATTTAAAATCACTCTTAGAGATCGCTTTGAGCATGATAATCATAAACTTTTTTTAGAAAAATCATGTTAGAGTTCAAGAAAGATAGAAGATTAACAGCTCTGAAATTGAAAGTTGAAATGTCTTTTCCCACCGATCTTTCCAGTTTTAGACAAAGCTAGAAGAATGGATTTTAATGCTAATACTACTTCTAGACCTACTGGAAATTTGAACTTCTGATCAAACTGAAAACAAGATTGGCATTTTTGCTAGACCTGCTCTTCTGTTTTATTGTTCAAAACAAAAGAATTTACCTCAGATTTCTCCTGCTCCCTCATCTCCCATTTCTGGACACACTTTTCACCCTTAACAAACAAGCATGTGTGCACTTACACACTCACAAGTATTCACATCCAGTGTTTCTGCAGGTTCTATTGACTCCACCCCAAATATTTATAATCAAGTGTCTCTCCTTTCTTCCCTCCACTCCACATCCCTATTCCAAATCACAACCACTCAATCTCAATGGACACTCTGTTCTCACTGCTATCTCCCCAGAATTCATTTGCAACATAGCAGTCTATACTAACTAGTCATAGAAATAAGGTTTGAAAATGATGGCTATAATATCTTAAATTTGTTTTTTAAAAATGTACAGAAACTATAGAATTCCAAGTTACACACTGAGGTGGGCAGATCACTTGAGGTCAGGAGTTCGAGACCAGCCTGGCCAACATGGTGAAACCTCATCTCTACTAAAAAATAAAAAAATTAGCTGGGCATGGTGGCACTTGCCAATAATCCCAGCTATTTGGGAGGCTGAGGCAGGAGAATAGCTTGAACCCGGGAGGCAGAGGTTGCAGTGAGCCAATATTGTGCTACTGCACTCCAGCCTGGAAGAACAAGACTGTCTCAGAAAAAAGAAAGAAAGAGAGACATAAAAAGATAGAACATTGAAAGAAAAATTAAATTTCCTTAGGTTAACTTCCTTCTGGCCAGACAAACACAGGTTAACCTGTTTAAAATGCACCCCTCCTGATTACATCTTACTTTCTTTCTGGAAAATATGAAGCAGGTAAGAACTAGCCAATTCTTCTGCAGATTTGACTTACAGCTCAACGTATTTCCAAGATAGCTGCTTTTTAAATAGGTACACACCCAAGCAGGTCCTCTTGACCCAAGCAATCATTTTAGAAATTCAGATACTCAACATTTCCCTGTATCTTCTCTGAACAAAACATGGAGGCAATGCTCTGAATCAGTCTGGTATGCTTTGGGGTTTTTGACTGCTAAATGGAATTTCCTGCATTTCAACTCCCATTAGTTTTATACAGCCTAAGATTGTTTAACTTCAGCTGAACAATTTTTGGTTTGCTTTTGAGATCCTGTGGGAAAATCCATACAGTATTTATTCAATTACAGTTGAATGAATTTAGACAGTTAATTTTCATTACTTATTTGAGGATCTTAAGAAATCAACGTCATTTCTCGGAAAGTCAGCAGCCAGTCAGCTGGTGAAAAGGCTGATCTTCATGAATAACTCACTTTATGGTTCAAACAACAGCTGCTGTTGAGTAGCCAAGTGGACAGGGAGAGACCTCCTGGATACTCAAGGGAGGTAGGAAGAAAGGGAGAAAAGGAAGAAAATACCACTTTGTTTTTCTTTTTACATTTTAAAAATGTATTTTTTTATTTTAATAATTCCAACTTTTATTTTAGATTCAGAGGGTACATGTGCAGGATTGCTACATGGGTATACCGCATGATGCTGGCATTTGGGGTATGCTTGATGCTGTCACCCAAGTACTGAGCATGGTACACAGTTAGTTTGTCAACTCTGGCTCCCCTTCCTTCCTCGCGCACCTTGTAGTCCCCTAGTCCCCAGTGTCTGCTGTTGCCATCTTTATGTCTAGGACTACCCAACGTTTAGCTTCCACTTATAAGTGAAAACATGCCATATTTGTTTATCTGTTCCAGCATTCACTTGCTTAGGATTATGGTCTCTGATGCATCTATATTGCTGCAAAGGACCTATTTTTGTTCTTTTTTATGGCTATGTAGTAGACCATGGTGTTTATGTTTCACATTTTCTTTATCCAGTCCCCCATTGATGGGGACCTGAATTGATTCCACATCTTTGCTTTGAATATTGCTGCAATGAACATACAAGTACGGGTGCCGTTTTAGCGGAACAATTTGTTTTCTCTAGGATATTTACCCAGTAATGGGACTGCTGGGTAGAATGATAGTTCTGTTTTATTTTCAAGAAATCTGCAAACTGCTTCTGACAATAGCTGAACTAACTTACATTACCACCAATAGCGAATAAGCATTCCCTTTTCTCCACAGCCTTGCCAAGACCTGTTGTTTTTTGACTTTTAAATAGTGGCCATCATGATTGGTGTGAGATGGTATCTTATTGCATTTCTCTAATGATTAGTGATGATGAGCATTTTTTCATGTGTTTGTTGGCTGCCTATGTGGGTGTACGTGTTTATTTTTGAGAAGTGTCTGCTCATGTCTTTCGCCCACTTTTTAACGGGGTTATTTGGTTTTGCTTGTCGAATTAAGTTTCTTACAGATTTTGGATATTAGACTTTTGTTAGATCATAGTTTATGAGTATTTTCTCCCATTTTGTAGGTTGTATGGGTACTCTGTTGATAGTTTCTTTTCTTTGCCATGCAGAAGTTCTTTAGTTTAATTAAGCCTGACTTACCAATTTTCGTTTTTGTTGCAATTGCTTCTGAGGACTTAGTCATAAATTCCTTCCCAAGGCTGATGTCCAGAATGGTGTTTCCTAGGTTTTCTTCCAGGATTCTTATAGTTTGAGCACTTACATTTAAATCTTTAATCCATCTTGAGTTAATATTTGTATATAGCAAAAAGTAGAGGTCCAGTTTCATTCTTCTGCATATGGCTAGCCAGTTATCCCCGCACCATTTATTGAACAGAGAATCCTTTCCCTCTTGATTATTTCTGTCAACTCTGTCAACAATTAGATGGTTGCAGGTATGCAGCTTTATTTCTGAGTTCTCTAGTCTGTTGTGAAGGTCTATATGTCTGTTTTTGTACCAGTACCATGCTGTTTTGGTTTCTGTAGCCATATAGTATATTTGAAGTCTTTCCAACTTTATTCTTTTTGCTGAGGGTTGTTTTGGCTATGTCAGCTACAATTTGGTTCTATATGAATTTTATCATAGATTTTTTTTTCTAATTCTGTCAAAAATGTCATTGGTAGTTTGACAGGAATAGTTAAATCTGTAGATTGCTTGAGCAGTATTTAACAATATTGATTATACAAATCTATGAGCATGTAATGTTTCTCCCTTTGTATGTGTCACCTGTGATTTTTATCAGCAATATTTTATAGTTCTCCTTCCAGAGATCTTTCACTTCCTTGGTTAGATGTATTCCTAGGCATATACTGTGTGTGTGGCTATTGTAAGTAAGACTGCATTCTTGATTTGGCTCTCAGCTTGAACACATTGGTGTACAGAATGTTAATTATTTTTGTACATTGATTTTGTACCCTGAAATTTTCCTGAAGTCATTTATCAGTTCCTGGAACATTTTGGTAGAATTTTCTAGGAATAGAATCCTACTGCAGTGAAGAAAAATACTTTGACTTCTTTTTCTACTCAAATGCCTTTTATTTCTTGTTCTTGCCTGATTTCTCATGCTAAGACCTTAAGCACTACTTTGAATATGAGTGGAGAGAGTGGGCATCCTTTTCTTGTTTCAGTTCTCAAGAGAAATGCTTCTAGCTTTTGCCCATTCAGTATGCTATTAAGTGTGGATTTGTCATAGGTGGCTCTTACTATTTTAAAGCATGTTCCTTTGTTGTCTAGTTTGTTGGGGGAAAATACCACTTTGAAAGAGAGTCTTCCCATCAATAATTCACTTTGGTCTCCAAAAGTTTGGCTATAATAATGTATCTGCCTATCTTATATTGAGCATGTATAAAATGATCAGTACATCTTCTGTGACTCAGTTAATGTTCTTTAAAGAATATTATTGCATTATGGCCAACAGGACACATACATCACTAACTACGCTTTCACTTAAAAACTGTCATAACTGGAGCAAGAAAATTAATCTATTATCACATTGCTATTTTCTAGTCCCAACGTATGTGTAGACCCACTTATAGAAGTCTCCAATATCAAGATGAGTTGTTATTTTTCTATTAGATATTCACACAGCAAATCAGTATATATTAAGAAATGAATATTCCTTATATATTCTAACATATGCTGCATTTACCAAGCACTGTTCTTGTTATGTTATAATAGTACTCTGAAATGTTAATCTATTTATCACTTTCAATGGAGGTTAAAGGTGCATCTGTGATCTACACCCTCATATTCCTATTTATTGTTTTAGTTTTTCACTGCATTCAGCCTCATGTACTCAGAAGATATTCAGAGCCCTCTGTTCTGACAAGCCCTGAAAAATGATCATGTCAGAACAGCTGTTAATTCTTTCATTTCTGCATATCAAAAATTTTTTTCCCACTAGACTACTAAAGGTCAAGTATTCAACTAGGATTAGCCTTCAAACACCCAAAGAATTAGTACTTTGATGTATAAAATGCTTTGTCACAAATTTTGACCCTCCCAGAATGAATATCAGAGCACATATTTTATACATTAAAATACTTTAAAATTTAAATATATAATGTATGTCTATTCTAATGCACTTATTAAATAATAATGCAATACTTTATCATTTAATAAAATACAACATAGGCAGCAGAGTATTTGAAATAATAGTTACTACCATTTTTAACTACCAGTTTTAAAGGTAAGTTCTTTTATTATTCACACCTTTCCACAAGAAAAGAAAGGGTTGGAGAGGTTAACCATGGCTCAAAGGCACTGGGGCTCTAAATGACAAAGCTGGAATCCACATTCAAGCTTCTCTTCCTTCAGAGCTCAGAGCATTAAGTACCACACAGTCATACATTTTTCTGATCCTAGACATCGTTTTCCATTGAAACAATCAAGCATCATTTAGAAAAATCTATCAGCCATCAACAGAGATGTGGAAGTAGCAAACTGTTGGTCATTCTCTTCTGAGTAAGAGTGCATGGAAGACCAAAATCATTCTTAACTGAGGGCACTGAACTCTTTCTATTACACCCAAAAAAGAAAACCATTCTGCAAAGCCATTCTCTACTTGCTTGCAATTAATAGTCTCGTTTATTTTCTCCATTTCCCTTCATTGAAATTTGAGGAATGGCATCGTAGAGAACTAGGCAATAGGAATGAGAAGACATCTCTATTCATTTTTACCTTCTTCTGAGGCCCTGATAATAACATGCTGAGTGTCTGAAACCTTTACTATATAACACATGCTAAGGATACCTTTGGGTATTAATTTAATGAAGAATTGTACTACAAATGACAGTTGTGAACTTAAAAATCCATTTCAAAGGAAGCCCTTGAATAAGATTTAACCATTTCATCCTTTAACATTTCTAGTGTTTATTGCACTGTACATGATCCCATATAGTTATTAAAGTGAGTAACACAGTCTCAAACATAAAATATCTTATTGGATGCTTAATTTCACAAGACTCATATCATAAGAGTTAAGTTAGATTTCATAAGCATTGTGGGACATCTGCAATAAGCAAGGGACTTCCCTAAACCCTGAAGGGAAGGAAGGACTCAAATATGAACAAAACCTGTGTTAGATACAGGTTCTTCTCACTCCACAAGACTCAGTTAATTCACTACTATCAAGAGACAACTGAATTTACTGTAAGCATATGAGTGTACTTGGAAAGAACAGACAAGATAACATGGAAACGCTGTGGAGTCCTCTGCAGACCTGATGAACCCAAAGACAATCCATCTCTTCAAGGAGTTATTAGTAGTGACAGTAAAGCAAATATAACAATTAACTATAGTAAAAGTTATAACTTGTTAAACAGCAAAACACTAGAATTGTGCCAAAAAAAAAAAAAAAAAAAAAAAAAAAAAAAAAAAAAAAAAAAAAAAAAAAAAAAAAAAAAAAAAAAAAAAAAAAAAAAAAAAGGGAGAGAGAGAAAAAAAGACACATAAACTACCCTGAGGAGTATTACCGAAAGTTTTTAGGGAAGATGTAATATTATTGCCAAATTCAAAGAGACAGGTCAATTTTTTCCAAAAAGAACTGTGGAGCTAATAACATTAGCAAAACATGGTAGCAGTAAAGCACAAGATGTTTTTTGATAAAGGAGATATTTTGTTATCTGAGCATCAATGAACAGGGGAAGGAATCCAAGTGCTATAAAACATCTGGTAACTTGCCAGGCACAGAGAGCTAGTTTCGGGGTCAGGATTCAAACCTGACAGCCTGGGTTTCAAGTCTGTTTTTACAACTAATACAGTCAACAATAGTTTATTTATTTCACATTGCTGCTCTAGCAAGTGACCACGAATGCAGAGGCTGAAACAACCCTAATCTCTTACCATATAGTTTTGGAGGTCAGAGGTTCAAAATTGGTCTCACTGGACTAAAACCAAAGTTTCCATAGGGCTGCATTTTTCTGCAGGCTCTAGGGGATACTTCATTTTCCTTCTTTTTTTTTTTTTTTGCCTTATTTAGTTCTATAGATCACTTGCATTCCTCGGCTGTGACCCTCCCCTATCTTCAACTACAAAGTCAGCTGCCTAGAATCTTCAAATCTCTCTTTGTTCTCTTTGTCCTGGTTCCGCATTTTTACTTATAAGGACCCCTGACATTGGGGGTCCCTAACCCCAGGGCCATGGACCAGACAAACATAGGTGTGTGGTTTGTTAGGAACCAGGCTGCACAGCAGAAGGTGAGTGGCAAGTGAGCAAGAAAAGCTTCATCTGTATCTGCAGCTACTCCCCATCACTTGCATTGCTGTCTGAGCTCTACCTCCTGTCAGATCAGTGATGGCACTGGATTCTCATAGGAGCCCAAACCCTATTGTGAACTGCACACGCGGGGGATCTAGGTTGCATGCGCCTTAGGAGAATCTAATGCCTGATGATCTGTCTCCACCTCCCATCACCCACAGATGGGACTCTCTAGTTGAAATAAAGTACATGAGAAATGTAATGTGCAAAACCATCCCTCCCTCACCCCTGTCTATGGGAAAATTGTCCTTCACAAAACTGGTCCCTGGTGCCAAAAAGGTTAGAGATTGCTGCTTGAGATGAAAGCAGGCCCACCAGATTAATCCAGGATACACTTCCCATCTCAAAGGAATTGATAAGCAAATTTAATTCCTTCTGCAAACTTCCTTCCCCTTAGCCATGTAACATAACAGAGTCACAGGTTCTGGGGAATAATAGGATGTGAACATCTTTGGTCAGGGGAGGTAAAGGTATCATTCTTCCTACCTCAAACAACATATTTAATTTGGTTGGGGCAAAGAGGCAGAATCGAAGCTGAAACCAGAAAGAAAAGTTATAAAGAATTTATATATTTGTTTTACCTAAGCAATAAGAGGCTTCCTCTTCTTTTATTATTAAAGCTACATTTTAGAAGATTACTCACTCAGGCAGTAGCATCTAGAATTAGGTAGAGGAGGTGATGCCTGGAGGCAGGGGATTCCATGAGGAATCAGCAGATTCAACTGAGCTGCCTTGAGAAAATTCTCTATTACGCCACAATCAATTCATAATTATGTTAACAGTCATTTCAATATTGGAAGGATTCTGCCTGATCCATTGTTATCCTTAATCAATGGGCAAAGAGAATTTGCACCGGACATATTAGGTCCAATTTGAACCCACGTTGTCTTGTGTAGTCTTGTCCACAACCATAACAAGGGGTTTGGAAGCTGGTGTGAAAATACATTTCTAGTCCTCTGGAAACCTTTTTCAACTCAACAGGGAACAGCATAATATAAACCCTTCATATCTGATTGGAGCGAACTGGGGGCTTTGTCACAGTGAATGAAAGTAGTTTGCTGGAGTTAGATACAGGCTCTTCTCACTCCACAAAATTCAGTTAATTCACTGATATCAAGAGGCAATTGAATTTACTGTAAGCATAGGAGAGTACTTGGGAAGCACAGACAAGATAACACGGAAACGCTGTGGAGTTCTCTGCAGATCTGATGAACCCAAAGACAATTCAGGTCACATAACAAACCGCTCACAGCCAAGGATTTCACTAGAACCACAAGGCTAAAAGCCATCCTCCATTCCATCTGGGCTGCACAGGGACGAATAAAAAACCAAGGCCAAGAGAACTGAATCCAGGCCAGCATGGCCTTGGCAAAGCAGATTCTCAGTGAGTGTTGCCAGCATGGTATCCATTTCCAAACAAACTGAAGGTTTGCAGGATGGGAAGAATACCTAATCACCAGCAGGACTGCACGACTTCGGTCTGCTACAATCACATCAAGATTTTTTATGAGACTCTTTTGTTAAACCACCTGGGACACTGACAGAAAGACAGACTCCTCAATAAGAAGCCACAGTACAGTTACTAGGTCAGCACAAGAAGCCTTTATAGGGCCAACAAGTCCACAAGTGCTCATGTATCTATCTGGGCAAAATAGGAACACGTTAAATTAAATTTAGCATAAAGCTGCCTCTTTACATATTTTAAAGGTTTCTTCATACCTAGTGAACTATAACCTAACTGGATGTGTAAATAGACTGTAAGCTACTCTTGTGCCAGTCACTGAGTTTTGGCCAATCAAAGGTGGCCAGCTGTTCACACCAGGTTCAAATAAGGCAAACCGCTAACAGTAACCAATGCTTCTATTATTTGTTCTTTTTTTTTTTTTTTTTTTTTTTTTTTTTTTTTTTTTGAGATGGAGTTTCACTCTAGTTGCCCGGGTTGAAGTGCAATGGTGCCATCTTGGCTCACTGTAACCTCCGCCTCCTGGGTTCAAGTGCTTTTTTTGCCTCACCCTCCCAAGTAGCTGCGATTACAGGTGCCCGCCACCACACCTGCTAAATTTTTGTATTTTTAGTAGAGACGGGGTTTCATCATGTTGGCCAGGCTAGTCTTGAACTTCCAACCTCAGGTGATCCGCCCACCTTGGCCTACCAAAGTGCTGGGATTACAGGTGTGAGCCACTGCACCTGGCCGCCAATGCTTCTGTTTCTGTACCTCACTTCCATTTTCTGTACCTCACTTTCCTTTCTCTGCCCATAAATCTTCTTCAATCACATGGTAGCCCTGGAGCTTCTGAACCTATTCCCGTTCAGGGACTGCCCAATTCACCAATGGTTCTTTGTTCAATTAAACTCTGTTAAATTTAATTTGCCTGAAGTTTTTCTTTTAACAAACGTACACTTCACTAAAACATGCAACAATATGAATGCAGACATCTTTTTTTTTAAAAAAGCTACCAACCACAGGAGTTAACAGATAAGGAAATACACGTTTCAAACATATAACATCTGGCATATCCATGTGAATTCATATATACTCTGAAGATTTTCATGTCATAGGTTGGAGGGAAAAAGCAGATTCTTAATCTGCACCTTATTTCTATTTTATAAATACAGAAGCCAATGGGATGACTTCTCAGCGGGATTTTACCATTCATTTCTCTATTCTTCTGGAGAATATTACTACCACCAGACTGCAAGAAAACTCGAGAAACTCTGCACCAACTGGAAAGCATTTCAAACTGATTTCAGGTTGATGAGAATATTACAGTTACCATCTAAAATTCTGCTTATCATTATGAAATTTGTGGCCACTTCTGCATCATAGCTATGGGAAAGTAAAAAACAGCCCAGGAGTTTTTAGAGGAAAGTAGTAAGAACTAATAGCAAGCCATTTTAATGGTGCAAAGGCAATATTCTATCAAATGTGGCAAGTAATGTTCCCAACAAACGATGCCCAGCAAAAGTCCATTTCCTCCAAAATGAAACACAAATCACCTTTATTATTACCTGCTCTTCAAGTAAACAAGCCACTGAAATAATCCATTTTCTTAGGATGGGTCAGTTTGATTTAATAAATCTAAAAGGACAAGACAAGACTGTTCTTACTTGAAGAATTTCTTTAGAGGGCTGTCAGGGTACAAAGGAAAAGGGAAAAATATTCAGCAAAGTGTATGAAGAAAGCCAGTGGCCCAGGGAGCTTCGTGTGCTCTAATGTTTTACAACACACAGCAATTTTGTGCCTCAACCAATAAATTAAAGTCATGCTAATTGTATATGGCTATGCTTACATGTTAAAGCGCTATATGAATTTTGCATAATGGTTCCTCAATTAAAGAACTTTTTACTCTGCAAAGGTGTGATCTTATTTCTGAGAGAAAGATGGCAAAGACATAAAACTCCTGACAGTAGAAGCATAGCATATTCACCCAAGACCTAAAGATTATATAGAACATGAAAGAAATGCTTAAATTCAGCATCTATTACTGTAAAGATACAGGTATATACTGAAAAATATCCTAATGTTACAGAACACTTATAAGCAAAAAAAAAAAAAGAAAGAAAGAAAGAAAGAAAAAAAAAAGCCCTATTAAATCAGAAAACAGCAAAGGATGGCTAAATCCGAATTACTCAACTAATTGTGGGGTAACTACATACCTCAGCTCCAGAGTCCTCCTTTGAGAAAATGTTCAGCCTATATCTGCTCTTTAGCCACTCTAATAGCAAGTGTAGAAGGACGGAGAGGAAGCCAAACAAAATTACTACAACTTCTCTAAGTAAGTGCATGAAAGGGAGACTTCTTAAAAGTAGTAAGATTACAATTAGTGGCTAAAATGCTGCTTTTAAATTAACCTTAGGCATAATTACTGGTAATTTGTTATCTTTGTTATTACAGATAACTGCTTGACTTTTTTTCCCCTAAAAATATTTAAATGAACATTTAGTCAACGAAGGATAAAATGATGTAATATACATTAAATTAGACCAGAAAGTAGATTTGACTTTTCTTTGTAATATTTTTTGAAGAACCTAATTAGTTTTTGTTGTTGTTGTTCTGAGACAGTCTCGCTCTGTCGCCCAGGCTGGAGTGCAGTGGTGCCAACTCTGCTCGCTGCAACAACCTCCACCTCCCGGGTTCAAGCAATTCTCCTGCCTCACCCACCCGAATAGCCTGGATTACAGGCACCCGCCCTGCTAATTTTTTTTTTTGTATTTTTGGTAGAGACAGTTTTTGCCATGTTGGCCAAGCTGGTCTCAAACTCCTGACCTCAAGTGATCTGCCTACCTAGGCCTCTCAAAATGCAAGGATTACAGACACGAGCCAGCCCACCCCGCACAATTAGATTTAATGAGAAATGTTTTGAGTCATGTAAGACAGTACTAGTAACTACAGAATTTGCCTATCATAAAAGAAAGTTATGGAATTATTAAATGTAAACTCCGTAAGACAGTACTCAAAATTATTAGGGAAAACAGTAACCAGAAAATACCAGACAGACAAATATCCTGTCTTTTTAGCACTATAGAAGGTATTATGTTGCACTATTTACCATACTATATGATAGTCAACAGCTTTTACCATCTGGACAATCTTTTTTTTTTTTTCAACAGAATTTCTTTACAACGGCATATCTAATATTTCAGTTTAAGTCCATTTAATCTTACTATGGTCTTTGGAAAAGATAGAGAATGATTGCAAAATTACCACTATCATTACAAAATAGCCACTGTAGATAGTTATTAAATATTCCCCTTAGTTCAAGATAAATAACACCTGGGCTTTCTGCTTCTGTGTCCAACTCCTCAATCACTTTAAAAAGCTCCACTCCAAAACCAAAGTTCTTTTTATATTTTTTTCTAAATTTTGAAGGCTGGAAACAAACACAATACAAAACGGATTTGATTAGAAAATAGGTGTACCTCATCTTATGAAAAGATAAAAAAAATACTGAATAGCTGATTGAAATAAAATGAGAAGAGCTACGTGAAACAACACACAGTATACAATGAGAACTCAACATGCCAGTGGAGTTGAAAGGTACGAAGTGAAGGGGGAAAAAGAGAAAGAAGGAAAAGAAAATCCTGGGTAGCCGTGTTCATTTCCGTGAGTGAAGGGTAAAATTCTTTTTACTTTTAGTAATCACAAAAGGCATTCTTCCCCTTCTGTAAAGATCTTCAAAAGGATAAACATTGATTAGGCATTATTTAAAGTCACAGACTCCCATTTGAACTGGCTTAAGAGAGAAGGAGAACAAAAAGACCAATTTTTAAAAAAGATTTAATGATGTGCTATATAGTCAACAGGCTGGTTCCTGGGAACGACTGGCCCCAGACCTCGAAAACCAGCAATGTTCCAACAAAATGCTCTGCCCATCATGTTCTTGCTGTCCAACGACCAGCTGCACCTCCTTCAACAGCTACAGGATGCCACCAAGGGCACCTGCATTCCCTGGGAAAGGACAGTCATATGACACTAACTTTCTGTCACAATTCACAGGTCCAAGAGAGAGGGCTCTGATTGGCCCAACTTGGTGGGCCATGTGTGGAGACAGTAGCGCTATGATAAGAACACATTATCTCTACAAAGTGAAAATACAGAGCAGACTCACACAGTACTGACTTTTGCACAGCAAGTTACTTTAAAATGTCTATTCTCTGGGAAGTGTCTTTGGAAGTTTCCACGACTAGGAATCAGAAGCGTTTGTGCTTGAGATAAAATGAAGCAGAGGCATGAGAAATTCCACTAGGGATTAAGAATTCTCTCACTGCATAGCTGTGTAAATTTAATCAAATCCTATTTGAATTCTGCTTTTATTAGTTTATTTACCTATAAAATTAGAGAAGTGATCTCTTCTTGCCCTGATATTCTTTAAGTCTACAAGTAAATGATTTTAGCGACCTACTTCGTGTGTGAGGTAAGCTCCTGAAACCCAACTAGATAATTGTTTAAATGTTAAACACACCTCACATCTCAGACAGCTCACATTAGGAATATCCAACATTTACAGGTACAACAATTTGAAGATTAACAACTCCTCATGAAATATTTAATTCTACTGCTTCTCTATCTCATAAATTTTTGTCAAATCTCAAAAGTACCAAAATGTCTCAAATTCTTCTATTAAGGTGGTTGGCATATATTTCTTCTATTAAGGTGGCTGGCATGTCTCAAATTCTTCTAATAGGTGGTTGGCATGTATTTTTTTGTTTCTTATTATTCAAATAGATAGTGATGATTTATTTTCAGAAAGTTATTTTAGAAATGGTTGAATATCCAAGAAACATTGTTTGTTTTTTTTTTTTGCACAATCAAATAAATTTTACTAAATAATGAGATGTACTTGTACCTTCCCAAATAAAGCATACAATAAAGGAATGACCCGTCTTGGGAAACTCAAATTATAGAAAAAGTATTTATTCCATTACTCTTCAATTAACTGTAGCCAAAATTCAGATTTAGTTTAAAGGGATAAATCACACAAATGGTTTCTTTGATTCTATATATTGTTCTGAATATTAACGTGCAATTAAAACTTACTAGCAGATTAAAAAAATTTTTTTTACTAGAGTATATATTTCCAAGTTCTAGACATCTTAGCACAAATCACACCACTATGTTCAAGGTTCTTCACTATATTTTAAATAAAGTAAATTTTCCCAGAATGTAGAATTTTTATGATATTAAAACACATTATTTCTCTACCTATGATTTCTAGCATATGAATTTGTCCAATGATTAGGCCCTCTCATGTTGAAATTATTTTGTATGATCATATTAAATCACCGAAACTCTTTGAAATTACTGAAATTACTAAAATTTGAATTTATTCAAGCAACCAGCTTGAACATCCATGTAAACAGATATATTATATAAAAAGCTAACCATACCAATGGAATTTATTCCCTTCTTTGACATCTCAAGTCCAAATATAAACATCTTTCAGATTTTATAAGCTATATAGTTGGAAAATTAGAATTGCCTTCTCCTCATACTTCAAAAACATCCACGTTTTCTTTTATTAATGTCATATTTGTCACATTTTGTCCAACAAAAGGCTATAGTAGCCCATTTTCCTTTCCACACATCATTATATGAAGGAAGTTCTTTCCTTCATTGTATGCTCTCTTTGGGTAGGTACAAATACATCATCATGTGACATTTTTCCAAAGGAAAAAAAATAAGGAAGAGGAGAAAATTCTTAGCCCTTTTAAATGCTACTTTCTGTGAGCTTTCAGTCATAGAATCTTGTATATAAGTTGGAAATGGAAGTTTAAATGTGTAGCTAGATAAATGCTACAGCTATGATACTTTTTATTTATTTATTTTTGGCATTTTGGAAAAACCATGTCCACAAGTCCTAATTTAATGTAACTTAACTATCATTGAGAAAACTCTGACCAGGGTTGTCCCTTATTGTTGGATATAACTTCCTGAGATTCCTTCTTTTAAGGCAATATTTTCTTTACATTTTTTCCTCCATTTCCAGAGGGGGTATAATCTGTTCCTCCAACTCCAATCTGTACCCAAGACCACTGCTAATGTTGCTTTACATTGTTAAAGTTATATTGCATCTCAGCCTAGAAACGGCTTTCATTTATTTATGAAGCACAGCACAGATACCCCAGAGGGACACTCAGATGTGTTAATTGGTTACTTTGTATTATTCAATAAATTTGCACCTGTTTATCCCTCGTTTATCTTTATTTCATTTGAGCCTTCTTAGCCACTGGTGCATAAAACCTTGAAATATTTTTGGATTCCACTCTTTGATTCCAGGATATTTCTCCCTCATCCTTGTATACAGCTGGCCCTGAAGTTCATAAAAGTCTATCTTGGTTTTTCTCATGCCCACTCTATCCTCATCACCCATCCTTACTGCCACTTATTTAGTTAGAAACATCATTACATTTTTTTCTGGACTACTCCAACAGACTTCTTACAAATTGTTTGGTTTCTGTTTCTTACTGCTCCAATTAATTCTACACACAACTGCCAGCTTAATCTTCCTCTAACCCAGTTCTGATTACAACACTGTTGGTAATCAACCTCCATGTATAGCTGATTGCTTATCCAGTAAATCCCATCTCTGAAGTTACATTGCAAGACTATCCACAACTTTGTCTTACTACCTGGTACAGTTTGGATCTGTGTCTCTGCCCAGATTTCATGTCAAATTGTAATCCTCACATTGGAGGTGAGGCCTGGTGGGAGGTGATCGGATCACAGGGGCTGACTTCCCTGTTGGTGCTGTTCTCGTGATGGTGAATGAGTTCTCGTGAGATCTGGCTGTTAAAATTGTGTACCAACCCCCAAGTCTCTCTCTTGGTCCTGCTCATACCACGTAAGATGCCTGCTCCCATTTTGCCTTCCACCATCAGTAAAAGCTCCCTGAGGCCTCCCCAGAAACAGATGCTGCCATGCTTCCTGTACAGCCTGCAGAACCGTGAACCCATGGAACCTCTTTTCTTTATAAATTACCCAGTCTCAGGTATTTCTTTATAACAATGTGAGAATGGCCTACTATACTACCTTTCCAATTTTATCTTTCTATGGAACCAGGTAATGAAACTCTTGATTATGACAGATCAGACTCCGGCCATGGGAACCACCGCATGCTTATGCCTGAGTTAGAGCCTCAAGCCTCCCCACGGTGCTAGGGGATTATGCCAAGGTAAGATAACCAACGTTTCCTGTACATAATATATACAATCTTGTATCTATGGAAATGGGGTTTGCAAATCAGAAGAGCTAGTGATGCTACTAAGCCAACAGAGGTTATGAGTTTTTACAACTCACTGAGAAGTCAAATGCAAAAGGAATCCAGGGCTGAAGGAAAATGTGTTAGCTAATGTTGCCCTGTGCCTTAAGTCATGATTACCACTGATATCAGACAAAGTCAACACCATGCCACATAAATGGGTTCTGAGCTCTCCTAAAGGTGTTCTGAGGACAGGATAGTGACCAAGGACTGGTCCTTGCCTCTTTCTCTGCCTCTTTCGCATATGTCCCTCTGAACAGGAATGCTTCCTCATCTAGAAAGGAATTCTGTGTAGATAAACTTGCCCAGAGATGGTCGGCGCTGCCACAGAATGGTAGCAAGAAACCTGCATTATCTCTGTCTTTGTGTTTCCTTGCTTTTCTGAGTTGCACTCCAGCCATCTATTGGCATGCCAGAAAAGTTATGGCGGGACAATAGTCTAATGAAAAATACAGCCTCTGTCCTCATAGAAGCTGCAATTTTAATATATATATATATACACATTTGTAATATATATATATTAGATAATATATTTAATAAAATTTAATGAAAATTGACTATAATGTGATATGTGTTCCAATAACATTAAGCTCCGATAACCATGGGAGCACAGAAGAGAGAACAATTCATTCTGCTGAGGATGAGGCTGCCAGCAGGTGTTAGAAACTAGCATATTCTGATTGAGGGCAGATGAAGCAAAAGCCTGGAAATGATCACAAAGATGTGGGACTAAGACCATCCACGACATGCTAAAGATGACTACATTTAACTTCTGGACATCAGGAGCCATTAATTTGTCCCACAAGCAGATTAACATAACACTTTGAAAAACATAATCCTGGAGACCGTTGTGAAGGATGAACTGAAGGAATGGAGGATCAAAGGAAATTAGGACAATTTTAGATAAAAAATGTTGAGGGTTGAGTCTAAGTCTCAATGTCATTGGAGAGCAAGGAACAAATGCAAGAGGCATTTCCAGAGTCAATAAGAACATCGAAGATCTACATTTAAAAGATAAGAAGTGCTGAAATGAGCTCTCAGTATCTGCCAGTATCTAGAATATTTTAGAAGACCACCATTGTATCGGAATGCGATACTTATGTTAACAGCCATCTTGCTAAGCAGCTCATATACAAAGTATCTCTGGATGTTTCCATATCCCCAGAGCAGTTGAAGAAACAGAGGCTTGGCGATATCAAGTGAATTGCCACTGAGATCCAACCCTGTCACATTCTAAGGTAAACAGTTTGTGATGGGAAGGCACATAATTTGTAACATTTGCCAATTTCTGTGGTGTAAATACTCCACCATGGACTATTTAAAGTTACCAACAATACATCACTGCAGTTGGGATGTTATGTGCACAATGAAATCAGTTCTCATAAACTGGTTTGAGCCCATTCCAGTGCACCAGTGGATGGAGCTCACAAACATATTGTCAGGCATTATATAAAGCAGAGGCTGGCAAATTATGACCCATGGGCCAAATCCAGACATCACCTGTTTTTGTAAATAAAGCTTTACTGGAACACAGCCATGCCCATTTATTTTGCTATGGTCTAGTGCTACTTTTGCAGTCCGATGTCAGACTTGACTAGCAGCAACAGGAGCCCCTAAAACCTAAAATATTTGCCGTCTGTCTCTTTAGAGAAAACATTTGCCAACCCTTGAAATAAAACATAAAGCAGACAAAACCAATCTATCCTATTGGAAATCAAAGCAATAGAGATCCTGAGAGAGGCAAGATGAGTGGAGAATTACCAGAACAGAATACACACGACTTCTGGAGAACCAGTAAAGTCCTGCTTCTTAATCTGGGTTCTGGTTACCCAGTGAAAATATATCAAGCTTACAATTAGAATCTGGAAACCATTATTCTCAGCAAACTGACACAAGAACAGAAAATCAAACACTGCATGTTCTCACTCATAGGCGGATGTTGAACAATGAGAACACATGGACACAGGGAGGGCAGCATCACACACTGGGGTCTGTCGGGGGGAAAAAGGGGAGGGACAGCGGGAGGTGGGGAGTTGGGGAGAGATAGCATGGGGAGAAATGCTAGATATAGGTGATGGGGAGGAAGGCAGCAAATCACACTGCCATGTGTGTACCTATGCAACAATCTTGCATGTTCTTCACATGTACCCCAAAACCTAAAATGCAATAAAAATATATATATATTAAAAAATAATTTATTTTTCTATATGCAAATTAGACTTCAACAAAAATGCTGTCAAAGCAGAAATCAAGATACTCCATGAGCAAATTCATACATTCTGTTTCTCAGTGATTTCAACGTTTTCTTGTTTTAATATCAGAATAGACCTAAAAACTAAGACATGTTTGTCTACTTGATTTACAAGAGATACTGATGAATTATTTAGATAGCTACTAGGAATAGCAGTAACAGGATCTAGCTACTGGATGGATGTGATTTTGGCCCAAACTTTTTTTCTGATCGTTGTACTAGAATTTTCACTTTAGTTTGCTGGCAGAATTGTCATGGTTAAAACTTGACTGTCCTAAAATGTGTTTTTGAATACTAATTCCTTTAAATGGCATTTATTACTCTGTTTATAGGCTTGCTGCACTTCCTTGGGGAAGTGACTCTACATTGTCATGATCGTGAACAGGACTTTAAAACATAAGAGGCATTCTAAGCAAAAAGAACAAAGCTGGAGGCATCACACTACCGGACTTCAAACTGTACTACAAAGCTACAGTAATCAAAACAGCATGGTACTGGTACCAAAACAGAGATATAGACCAATGGAACAGAACAGAGGCCTCTGAGGCAACACAACACATCTACAACCATCCGATCTTTGACAAACCTGACAAAAACAAGCAAT
>PVKV010017061.1:0-48950 GCA_004027835.1 Alouatta palliata | reverse complement strand
GTGTGTGTGTGTATGTGTGTGTGTTCATGTTTGTGTGTGTTCCTGTGTTTGTGTGTGTGTGTTCCTTTGTGTGTGTGTTGTTTGTGTGTGTTCCTGTTTGTGTATGTTTGTGTGTGTGTTCGTGTGTTTGTGTTCCTGTGTTTGTGTGTGTGTGTTCGTGTGTTTGTGTGTGTGTTCGTGTGTTTGTGTGTGTTTGTGTTTGTGTGTTCGTGTGTTTCTGTGTTTGTGTGTTCGTGTGTTGTGTATTTGTGTTCCTGTGTTTGTGTATGTTTGTGTGTGTGTTCGTGTGTTTGTGTGTGTGTTCGTGTATTTGTGTGTGTTGTGTGTTTGTGTGTGTTCGTGTGTTTGTGTTTTCATGTGTTTGTGTGTGTTTGAGTGTTCGTGTGTTGAATGTGTGTATGTGTTCGTGTGTTGTGTGTTCGTGTGTTTGTGTTCGTGTGTTTGTGTGTTTGTTCGTGTGTTTGTGTATGTGTTTGTGTTCGTGTGTTTGTGTATGTGTTTGTGTGTGTTGTATGTTTTGTGTGTTCGTGTGTTTGTTCGTGTGTGTGTGTTTGTGTGTTCGTGTGTTGAATGTGTGTGCATGTGTTTGTGTGTGTGTGTGCACACCTGCATCCTAATCTCCTATTCTTATAGGGACACTAGTCACTAGGGCCCACCCTAATGAGCTCACTGCATTACCTCTTTAGAGACCCCATCTCCAAACCCTGGCACATTCTGCATCCCAGGGTGGGGGCTTTACCGTAGGAATCTGGATGGACCCTGCTCAGCCCCTGACGGGGTCCTTGTACCTGTTTCTATAGAAATGAAAGCACTGGTCTGCTAAGGTGCAAACAGGAGGATGTTTCTGCCCACAGCGTTGTTTGTAGAATCAGGAAAAATAACCCTAAAACTGAAAACCAGGGGATCCCCAGAGACGCAGCTCCCCCGTGAATCAGGAAGGTCGGCTTAGCCTCGGGAATGTTAGATCACGGTGCTAAGATGGCCAGCGAGGGTTCCCAAAAGGCCCACAGGGTAAGGCTGCTCAGCACATAGGGGAAGACCATGGTGTCTGGTCCCCACAGGCCCCACAAGGCCCAGTGATGGTGACGAAGGCAGAAACAGGGGCAGTCGCCTGGCAGGGAGACCACAGGCGGGCAGATGGCGGCTGTGGCCTCAGTGGGGATGCCAGTCAAGGGGACCACGTGGGAGGGGAAGGGCAGAGGGAGGAAAGAAAGGCACTGATGGAAGGAAAAGAAAGACCACAGGGGATGTGACCTGCCTGGGGACGGCCCCTCATGAGTGTCCTGGCCTAGGGCGGAGGCAGCAGGTGCCCTGTGACCTGGCCTGGCCTGGGAGGAGAGCCTGGGCCTGGGCCTGTGCAGGATCCTGCTGGAAGGCCCCAGAGAAGGGGACCCCTCAGACCCCTGACTGTGAGGCTGGGAAGGGCGGGAGCACCCGGGAGAGGGCCCTCTGCTCCCTGCCCCGTCCCTCCGTCTACAGCAATGCTGTGAGCAAGCAGAGTCTCGGCTTGGCTCCCTAGGGTCGGCAGAGGCTTTCTCAACACCAGCTCAGCACACAGCTCTGCCTGAGTGTCCCTGAGGCTGGCAGCTCTGGGCAGCCATCAGGGTGGCCTCCTCCTCCAGGACCTGCAGGGTCACTGCTGGAAGCCCTCTGCCCACTCAGGCAGGTGAGGCCCACCCAGAATCAGCTCCTTCAGAGCAACTCGAAGTCAGCTGCTCTGCACCCTGAGGGCTGCACAGGGCATGCCACGGGAGGCCTCGGGGTCCCCTGAGAATCCTGGGAGGAGCAGAGGAGGGTGAAGCCAAGGTGAAGGGAAGAGGAAAAGGGACAAGGACAGCCCCAAGGAAGGGATGGGCATTTGGGCCCTGCTCACCTAACCCTCCCCTCCGTCCTGGAAATGGATGCCCTGGCTGAGGGGACAGGTGGGTCACTGGAAGGGCACCCCCAACATGCAATGCTGTGATCAGGACACCCGCCAGACCCCTGCCCCTCCCAGGCAGGCCCTGCAGCCCACCGCCGCTCGAAGCCCCTCTCCCAGCAGTGGGGAGCCCGGGCTTTGTCCGCAGACGTGCCCAGGGCCTCCACCCAGCACATCACGCTCGCGCCCCACTGAGGTCCTGCCATGAGCGAGGTCTCTGACCAGCACCTTGTCCACTGCCCATGCGGAGCCCCGCAGGCTTGGCACCCCTGCCCCCACTTGGCCCCTTTCCGAAGCCCTGTTCTCCGGAACGGCCACTGTCCACGGGAGTCCTGGCAGCCAGAGGTCACCCAGGCTGTTTGCCCTCATCTTCCCATCCGAGTGCCCTGCTCCAATGCCGTCTCAATCTGCCCACCCCCGTACACAAGACGTCCTATTGTCAAAGGTGACAGCCTAGACCTGGGGGTTCCTGGGCAGTGAGAACCGGATCTGAGCCCAGATCCGCCGCCCCCAGTGTGAAAGGAGTGAGGTGGTGGACATGTGACGGAATCTGAAACAGGACGGCTTCATCTAGCGGCTCCGCGGCGGAAGAAGTGTGGGCGTGCCGAGACGGCCTCTCGCTTTGGCTGGGTGAGGGGAGGAGGGCTCCCTGTGGTTCTCGGTCTCCCCTCCTCCTGGGAAGGCTTCCTCCCTGGGTCGGAGGTCAGCGTTCAGGCCCAGGCACCGGGTTCGGTATGAACCAAATATTTGAGTCCCCCCAGAATTCCTGTGTTGAAATCTGCACCCCACGGTAATGGTCTTAGGAGGTGGGGGCTTTGGGAGGTGATGAGGTCATGAGTGGAAGTCTGCAGGAACGGGACTGGTGCCCTTGTGAAGGGGCCTAGCGAGACACGGGCTGCCCCATGTGAGGACGCTGTGAGAAGACGCCATCGAGAAGGAGGAGGTGACCCTCCCAGACACCAGACGCGCCATGCCACGACCTTGGCTGCACTGAGCCTCTGGAGCTGTGGGAAATAAATGTGTGCCACTCACAACCCCTGAGCGTGTGACACACAGTCACCACAGCCCAGAGGGCCTAAGAGAGGGCTCACAGCAAGGCCTCAAGCTCTGGGCTCTGGAGGCGCACGCTGTGTGACCCCAGGCAGGTACATGACCGCTCTCTGCCCTGGTTTTCTCAGATGTGACATGGTGGTGGGAATCCCTGCCTAGCAGGGTCGCTGTGAAGACGGGGGTGGAGGCCCGCAGTGCCTGTGAAGGGGAAAGGCCGTGGGTGTCAGTCCAGGCAACAGTCAGGCTCCTGGTTGCGGGAGCCACAGGGCTGGAATTCTGCCTCTGTTGACTGCGTGGCCCTGGGCAGGTCTCCTTGGCTCCACCTGCAAGAGGTCCCAGCGTGGCACCCATGGTTTCCTGGTAATGGCACAGGAAGGGGCCTTCAGCCATGGGTGATGTCAGAAGAGGCTGTAGGAGCAGCCGGGGCAGGGAGGGTGCCAAGAGAAGCCCCGACTCCCCAAGAGCAGCCCCAGCCCCCCAAGAGCAGCCCCCACCCCCCAAGAGCAGCCCTGGCCCCCCAAGAGCGGCCCCAACCCCCCAAGAGCATCCCCAACTCCCAAGAGTGGCCCCGACCCCTCATAGGCTCCCCAGGCCTCCCCCACCCCGGGTTGGGGATAAGCCCTCTCCACCCGGCCAGCTCCCACTTGTCTCTCCCAGGACCTGGGAATAGGAAGGCTGGGCCCCTGGCGCAGAACCTGCTCAGTGTCCCTGGGGGCAGTGCCAAGGGTAGCTGGGGGCAAGCTGAGGCCCAGCCCTACTCCCCGGCATTGAGCATGAAGCTGTTTCGAATTCCTCAGTCGACATCCCCCTCAGTGGCTCTGCAGGTAACTATTTCCAGGTTGATTTGTGTTCTCTGCCTCTGCGGAAAGCCTGGGGTCCGAGGCAACTCTCAGATTGTCAAGCAAACGATGCTATAGGAGGTGCCAACCCCTCTCCCAGGGATGAGCACCACATGCCTGGTCCGTGTTCACCCTGGAGTCAGGCCAGGCCCTGCCTCTTCTGCAAAGTGGGGACAAAGCTCAGGAAGCCTGGAGAGAGAGGAGCTGCTTCCTGCACTCAGGGACCTGAGGCTCCAGGGAGCCAAGGACAGAGGAGGGGACGAGAGAGCAACTGGCGTTGGTGGATTGAGGGAGGTGAACAGGGCTCCTGGCTCCGTGCCTTCCAGCAAGGTCAAGACGGTCCCCTTAGTTCCACATTCCAGTCTCACAAAACTCCTAGGAGCCACACGTCAGCAGCGAAGAGACAAACCACCCAACCAGAAGCCGGGTGTAGGAGTGGAAAAGACATTTCTCTGAAGAAGACCTAGGAATGGCCACAAGCATGTGAAAAGAAACTCAGCGCCATTAGTCACCAGAGTCCACGAAAACCACAGTAGGACCTCACGTCTCACACTTCGGGGTGGGGAGGAGAGGGAGGGAGAAAAGAAAGGAAAGAAAGAAGGAAGGAGAGAGGAAGGGAAGACGGGAGGGAAGGAAGGAGAGAGGGGGAAAGAAGGAAGGAGGGAGCAAAGGAGGGAGGAGGGAAGGAAAGTAGGAAGAAGGGGGGGAAGGATGGAAGGAGGGAGAGAGGTGGGAAAGAAGGAGGGAGGGAAGGAAGGAAGGAAGGAAGAAAGAAGGGATGGAAGGGGGAGGGAAGGAGGAGGGAAAGAAGGAAGAAGAGAGGGAGGAAGGGAAGGAAGGAAGACAGGAAGAAGGGAAGGAGGGAAGGAAGAGAGGAAGGAAGGAAAGAAGGAAGAAGGGAGGAGGGGAAGGGTGACAGGAGGGACTCCAAGGCGCTGGGCTCCCATTAGGGGCCTCCTGGGCAGGCAGGTTGTGCCGGAAACTCGGATGGAAATGGGCATGGGGTCCTGGAGGCGGAGACAGTCACAGCCCCAGCTGTGCTCTGTGGAAACAGCGAGTGTTGGCAAGGACATGGAGGAACTGCAATGTAGAACGGTGCAGCCTCTGGGCGGAACCTGGCAGGAACCTGGCAGGCCCTCAGTGTGATTTGGCAGCCAGCAGAGTGAGGCACTGACTGCACGCTAGCAGGGGCCAAGCACACGTGCCGGGTGAAGGCCGCCAGCCGCAAAGGCCACGTACCAAACGGCCCCTTCTATACGACATGCCTAGAGCAGGTGAACCTGCTGAAGCCAGAAAGCAGCTTCATGGACACCAGGGGCTGTGGGTGGGGCCGACGGGAAGTGGCCACCACGGATAGGGGGTTTCTTTCGGGGGTGGTGAAAAGGCTCTAAAGTCAGGCGATGGTAATGGTTTGATTCCGCAGCTCTGGATGAACTAAAACCACTGGATTCTGCGTTGACAAAAAGCCTGGGAGGTGTGAAACCGTGGAATCAACACCTCACAGAGGAGGAAACCCAGGCTCGGATACTTTAAATGAAAGTGGTCTTACTGCTGTGCCCGACGCCTTGAAAAGCTGGCTAAGACTTCTCATGGGAACTGCCTCCTCAACAGCCCCCGGCTGGCCCCTCTCCACCCTTACCCAGAGGACCCGCCGTGCCAGAGCCCTCCCTGACCACCTGCTCACGTGCACCTCACCAGGGGCAGGTCTGGGGATAGTCGTGGGTGGCTGCATATCCAGCTCCCAGGGCTCCTCTGCCTTCTCCTGAGCAGCGGAGGGAGGTGGCGCTGCAGGGGAGGGGAGGGGCTGAGGAGACGTCATTGGCAGCGGAGATGGCCCCAGCCCCCGCTGCTGTCTCAGGAGCGCAGAGGTGCTAAGCCGCCTGGCCCAGAAGCACGGGGTCTCTCTAGCATAGGACTGGTGTCACTCGGGAGGGACTCCGAGGCCCCTGGCTCCCATCGGGGGGTGCTGGGCAGGCCGGTTGTGCTGGACGATGCACGGGGGGTCAGGCACGGGGACCCTGGAACGAGGCAGGCCCTACCTCTCTGCAGGAGCCCCAGGATGGCCCTGGCCCCAGCCCACCTATGAACGTCTTCTCTGCTCTTGGTTAAAAAGCCCCCGTGTCATGGAGGCAGCAGCCTTTTCAGGCCCTGGAGTCCCTCCAGACAGAAAGAAACCCCTCAGGCACGGAGCGAGACTCACCCCAGGCATTCAGGGCTTGATTTTTTTCAATTTTATGTTCACTTACTTTTAGGCAAACGGGGAAAGTTTGGAGGTGCCCAGCCTGCCCAGCCTGCGTGGTTTTGCAGTGGTCCCACACTGAATCACCTGTCAGAGGCTGTCCGTGGTCCCTCGGGGCTGGCGTCTCACACGTCCGTGCCAGGGCTGCAGGCCGGCACTACTGCGAGGCTCAGAGGTGCCGCCGTCCTGCAGCGACGAGGGCTGACTGCACCTGACGCTGTTAATTCAGCTTCCTCCAAGTGGGACGAGCGAGCGATCTCATTTCTAGGATGATCAAATCCTGCCAGGGCTTGAGCAAAGCTAGTCAATCATGGGATTGGAAGCAGGGAGCCCGCGCGGCTGGCACTTCATTCCCACGGAGAAGATTGCCCCCGAGAGGCCCCAGGCCCAGCTGCGGAAATCAACGTGGCCACACTCCATTCCCCCGGAGATGACACGGACTCCCCCCATGCCCCAATGTCCGCACGGTGCTCAGCTTCACGAGTGTCTCTCCCCCTGGCTCACCCCTCTGCCCCGGGTGCCCTCTGGAGCTGACAGGACCACAGCCAAGGCCCCATCCCTTCATCCTGGCTGGGGTAGAACCTCTCTGCCACCCTGGGCAGCACTTCTCAGAGGGCTGGGGCTGCTTCGTGGACGTGTCCCCACACAAGACAGGAGTGTTCCATGTTGGTGGTGCTGGGGGAGGGAGGGGGTACCCCAGGGTCAGCCTGCCTGCCTGCCTTGGGATGTTCTGGGTTCTCAACTCGATGCTGCCCAGACCTGTGGCGTGGCCCCAGCCCCCACCCACGCTGCCTGGTCCTGTCAGCTGGGGTCTCCCGTCTGCTGGTGCGTCCTTCCTGGCCCCTGGGGCTGGGGTCCTGTGGGTCTGCCATGGGAGGCAACAGGGCACCATGAGATGCCACTTCTCATCCCTCAGGATGGCAAAAAGAGCCCCGAGAGAGGCACCACATTTAGGGCACTGGCGTGTGACCGGTGTGCAGTGGGTGGAGCCACTGATCAGTGGCCTGGACCGAAAGCAGGCCCCAGGCCCAGCAGGGAGCCAGAGAAACGTCAAGGGCCAGGTGGGAGGCCCAGGGGCTACAACGGCCAGGATGCTCACAGGCCTCCCATCTACCCATTTCAGGCTTCAAGGTCTCCTGCCAGACCTCAGAACAGGCAGAGAAGAGGCCCAGATGCGACCTGGGCTGCAGCGGAGGGAGCGGGGTGATGGGCAGGAGGCCAAGGCTCACAGGAGCAGGACCTCGCAGGCCAAGCGGGAGAGGGCCTCTCCGGCAACAGGCCTTTCAGAATTTCTCCTCCCTGGGGCCAGGGCCTTCCTCTGCCCCGAGGAGTTCTGAGGCCGGCCCCTGAGACAAGACAGGCTGGAGGGAGGCATGCTAACAGGCAGGCGCCCCACGTGGGACCCCGAGCAGCGTCTGGAGAAGGCGGAGGGTGAGTCCGTGGACTGGAGCCTCTGGGTGGAGTGCAGCTTCCATGTGGAACGGAGCCTGTGGGGGGTAGCCGAGCCTCCAGGGGGAGCAGAGCCTGTTGGGGGAGCAGAGCCTCCTAGGAGAGCAGAGCCTGTGGGGGGAGTGCAGACTCGGGGTGTAGTGGAGCCTCTGGGCCACCCATCTTGCTTTGCTCCTGTCCCCCGAGACCCCTTCGGGTCTCCCCAGCCCACCTGCCGCTCACCCATAAGGTGGGTCCACAGCCACTCATTCTGCTGGGGGCCAGGGTGTGAGACCTGAGTCCTCCTGGGGCCACCAGTGACTTGAAGGGTGGCCTCAGGTGGGGTGGGTGACCCTCCCTTTTCTGAGTTTTTGCTTCTAGGAGACCAGAAGTCCCCGGGGTCCCTCAGGTGCCGAAGTCCGGGAGAAGAGACTCCACCTAGCGCCTCGTGTCGGACGTCCTGAAGTCCAGGCCCAGCCCAGAAGCCTTCCTGGGGGTTTGGAGTCACTGCTGGAGGACAGTCACCCCTGCAGGGAGCAGTCCAGGGGGGGTGGTGCCTTTCCGTGGCAGTGGTCTGAGAGGCAGGCCACCCAGGGCCACCCCCCGGGAGCCCCAGGACCTTACATGCGTCCGGCTCCCCTGGTGGAAGCATCTCTGATGGACGCGGTTATCTGGCTGCATAATTCCCATCCGTCTCCACGCCCCTGTGAGAGCGCATAGCAGAACGGCTGCCCCCAGCCTCGCAGGTCCCTCCTGACCCTAGATGAGGCGGGCTCCTCCTCCCGGGCACCAGGTGCTCCCGGGACCCAGGTTTAGCACGCTCTGCATGAGACGTGTTTCATGACCACCCCGCGCCATAATTAGATATTAAAAATCTCACTGTGCCTTCATAAAATAACATGGAACGAATAATAAAGTATCATAGTTAGAAAGTCATCAAAATGTAATAAAATGGTGTTATTACAAAGGCTTAAATTTTAACGATGGTTTTTTAGTATGTCACTTACTGTGTAATTAAAGTTACAAAATAAGATAAAGTAATTAAATGGAGACTTGGGGCTTTGCAGGGGGCTGGGGCCAGAGGGCTTCAGACTCTACCCAGAGTGGGCACTGGAGGGGAGCAGCCAGCCTCCTCGTGATGGGGCCTCGGTTGGGGGTGTGGCCGGACAGGGTTTGACCCTCTGCTGTCCTGGAGGTGAGGGACTCAGGAGGACAAGGGCTTGGGACCTTAGGGCCCCCCTGCATCTCAGTACACAGGGCTGGCCGCTGGCTGCCAGTGCCCACTGTTCTTTGCCAAATACCCTGGGGCCTCCTGCTGTCTCTGCCACAGGGCAGAAGTGCCAGGAAGTCAGTGCAAAGTGACCTGGCTGTCATTTAATTAGGAACCTCTGCCTCTGCCCTTCTAGAATGACTTGTCCTTCCTGAACCTGCTCCTCCTGGGAGCTGGCCTGGAACAGGGAGCCGGGGATGCATGGCTGGATGTCCCAGCTCCGGGGCTCTCGGCCGGACCAGCTGCCACTCCCCCTCCCCGAGGGAACCCTTCTTGGGTGCCCGCTCTCCTTGTCTCACTCTCTCAAGCAAGCCCCTCACCTGACCCATGGTTCCCAGAGACCCAGGGGAGCTCAGTGGACACCTGGGGAGTCTGCTGTGTGCCAGCTGTGCTGGATGCAGGGTTCACAGGGGCCAGTATTCAGACAAACTGCGGGCAGGGTGTGCTGAGAGGAGGTGATGACCTGTGGGTTGCCTCCACCCAGCCCAGGAAGAGTGGCCTGGCAGGGGGAATAGTAACAGAGACCGGAGGAGCAGGCTCAGGAAGGACAAGTCATTCTAGAAGGGCAGAGGCAGAGCTTCCTGAATTAAATGACAGCCGGGTCACTTCACACTGAGGAAAGCTATCTTGTGCACAGATGGAAACAGATCTCCTAAGTAATGACGGGCGGGCTCTGGTCTCAGGCTGAGCCTGAATCCTGATGTCAGACAGAGCCTGAGTCCTGTTCCCAGACTGAACCTAAGTGTTGGTATCAGTTAGACTGAGTACAAATCCTGATCTCATACTGAGCCTGAATGCTGATTTCAGACTAAACCCTAAAAATTCTGACACTGATCTCACACAGAGCCTCAATACTGATCTCAAACTAAGCCTGAATCTTGATTTCAGACTAAGCCTGAATCCTGATTTCAGACTAAGGCTGTATTAGTCCATTTTCACACTGCTCTAAAGAACTTCCCTGAGACTGGGTAATTTATAAAGGAAAGAGGTTTAATTGATTCACCGTTCCCCATGGCTGGCTGAGGCAGTGGGCCGGGGGACTACGATCGTGGAGGAGGGTGAAGGGGAAGCAAGTACCTTCTTCATGGGATGGCGGGAGAGAGAAGAGCGAAGGAGGAACTTCCAAACATTTATAAAACCATCAGATCTCGTGAGAACTCACTATCACAAGAATAGCATGGGGAAACTGCCCCATGATTCAATCGCCTCCCTCCCTCAACACATGGGGATTATAATTCAAGATGAGATTTGGGTGGGGACATAGAGCCCAATCCTGATCTCAGAATGAGCCCTGAATCCTGATCTCAAACTAATCCTGAATCTTGATCTCAGGCCGAGCCATAAATATCCTTGTCTCAGATTGAACCCTGATTACAGCTACGGCACTTCCAGACCTTTCCCACCCTCATTTTTATTGCTCCCTGAGGTCCCCTAGGAGCTTAACTCTGGGCTGGCGGGTGCCCTCGTGTTCTAGAACAGGAGCTCTGGAGTACCTGGTCTCTTTCCAGTCCCTTTCCCTTGTCCCCTCCCACTGTCCTCTTGTAGCCTGAAGGAGTCTGGTGGCTCTAGACTGCAGACCTCTGCTGGGGCAGCTTATTTACCTGGCAGAGGTGGCCAGAGCCCAGGCGACCAGGGAAGGAGTTCCCTGCAGTGTAACTCCACCTGGGGACTGACCATCCACCATCACTTGCCCACCTAGGAGGAAGGGCTTACCCCCACTTCCTTCTCAGGTGGACCCACCCCTGCATCCTCTGGGGAATTTATAAAGAAAAAATTATTTTGCACAGGAGGCTCATGCCTACCCCTGTGTCACCCCTGGGATCAGCCTCCAGGCCTGTCCAGTGCTGTGCCTCTGCTCAGGACAGCAAGACGTGTTCAGAAGCAGAGGTTGGGCACTCTTAGTCTCCCGGAGGCCAGGCAGGGCAGCCCTGGCTCACGCAGCTGCTGCCACGGCCCAGGATCTCAGGCTGCTCCCCACCTCTTTCCTTCCTGGGAGGCACTACCAGTCCTTGTCCCTCCAACTGACGAGGACAGGAGCTCAGAGGGGAGCCATCCTCCAAGACAGGGCTCCCAGGCCGGCACCTGCAAAGGTGCCCTCTGTCTTCCCGAGAGCCAGTGCCTGGCACAGCTGCCCACTTCAGGCTGTTGCTGTGGGCAAGCGTGTGCTCTTCAGGAAGAAGGGGCCTGTTGCCTTATTGTAGATCATCCTTAAAAAAGAAACTAGAGACACCCCGGGTGCCTCTCCGCGGCCCCATAAATCTGGAGAGGAGGGAGCAGCACCGAGAGAGCTTAGGCTTTTGAATTTTAAATGGCCAATTTGGTCAATGAATCAATTTCACTGGGCTGAGGCGGCGTGGAGATGAAAGCAGCTTTAAGACCTATTGAAGGCGGTGAGAGGCTCTTTGTCCACGCTTTTCTCAGACTGCCGCCCTCTAATATTTCATCTATATTCATTTTTATGGCTTTCCAAATTATAGATGTCAGCTAAAAAACTGAAAAAAAGAGAGGGTGAGGAGGGGAGGGGGAAATTCACTGCTGTTGAAAAGAAAGGCGAAGTTATCCCTCCCAAAGCCAGTGCGCTGGGACGAGACCCAGAACTCACAGCCGCTCCTTCCATACCTGGACCTCATTCCTGCAGCTGGGCCATGACCCAAGGCTGGCCCTTTGCCTGCAATGGGGCAAAGAGTGAGGCAGACGGACGTCCCTCCATCAGGGAGCTCATGTTCCAGTGGGAGAAGGGGAGAGGCCTCCTAAAAGTGAGCAGGACAAAGACCCTGGTACTCGGGGCAACACAGAGTGGGTGAGGCAGGACCGTGGAGGGGGCTGAGAGCTGGGCGGGAGAGACCTGGCCCTATGCAAGCATTTTCTTTCCGGTTTCCTCCACGCTCAAACTGTAACCTGAGGTTAGGATGCCCATTCTTGGAAATTCATGCTCTACTGATTTGGAGTAATTCTGACCTCATTGGCTAAAAATTAATGTGTACATTACCTTTGATAAAGGGCTTGCTCTACAATTTGTAGTATAAAGGGATCACAAGGTAAATACTGTAAACCAGGGTCAGCAACCTTTTTCTGCAGTAGGCCAGCTAGTAACTATTTCAGCTGTGGTGCACCATGCAATCTGTCGCAACTACTGAACTCTGACGTTGTCACATGACACCAGTCAGAGATGGTGATATGGCTTGGCCATGTCCCCACCCAAATCTCAAACTGTAGCTCCCAACATTCCCACATGTTGTGGGAGGGACCTGGTGGAAGGTCACTGAATCGTGAGGACAGGTCTGTCCTGTGCTGCTCTTGTGATAGTGGATAAGTCTCGCGAGATCTGATGGTTTTACAAAGGGGAGTTCCCTCGTATGTGTGCTCTCTCATGTGTGCTGCCACAAGACTGCTTCTCCTTCGCCTTCTGCCATGATGGTGAGGCCTCCCCAGCCGTGTGGAACTGTGAGACCATGAAACCTCTTTTTCTTTATAAATTACCCAGTCTCAGGTATGTCTTTATTAGCAGTGTGAAAATGGACTCATACAAACAGTATGTAAACAAGTGAGTGTGGCCGTGTTCCAATAAAACTTCATTTATAAAAATGGGCTACACGCTGGATTTGGCCCACAGGCCACAGTTTACCAATCTCTGCTTTAAATGCTAAAGTGAATTCACTGGTTTTTCTGCAGTGTGCTGTCCCATCCAGTGAACTTTTCACTTCAGAGACTGGCACAATTTACCACCTCCAGAAATTCCATTGGAATGTCTGTGTCCCCTATTTCTCTCCCCACTCTGTTCATGTTTTCCTCTAAGTCCCTGAGTGTATGGAACATAATTATAACAAGTGTTTTACATCCTGATTTACCTTTTCCATCACCTCTGTCATTTCTGGGCCTATCTCTATTATCAATAGCTAATTTTTCCTGTTGATAGATCATATTTCCCACTTGCCTGTCTAGTGATTTTTGATTGGATGCTGGATATTGTGTTGGACAGTGTACATTGTTGAGTTCTGGATTCGCTTATGTGCCTTTAAAGAGTGTTGGGCTTCGTTCTGGCAGGCAGTTAAGTTACCTGGAGAGAAGTTTAATGCTTTTGAAGATGAGTCTGGAGTCGCCTTTCCTCTTGGGTGAGTTAAGCCCCACTACTAAGGCAGGACTCTTCTAGGGTCTCTAGTGAGTTCCCATGTCTTCAATAACTTCTCTCCACTCTGGCTCATGGAAACTTAGTGCTAAGCCATTCATCTTGCAGCCCTCTGATAACTGTGATTTCTCCAGCATTGCCATTGGAGTTTCATGCCTTCCGTGGGACAACTAACATTCAAGAAGAGACCCATGGGAACCCCTGTGCAGAATTCTGGCACTCTTCTTCTCCCCTATTCCCTCTTCACCAGTATGCTGCTATGCAAATTCTATCCATCTCAGCCTCCCAAAATTCTGATCACGATCTCCTCACCAAGCTCTGTGTGGATCCCTCCTCTCGTAAGAAGACAAGGAGCTGTCAGTCTTAAGGAAGGACGGAGAACTGAATAAATGTCCAGCCATCCTAAAGGCATCTCCCAGTCAGTGCCATGGAAGCAAGCCAACCACGCCTCGGCTAGGTCCCTACTGCCCAATCACAGCCCGTTATTCCACAACCCAGTCCTCAGCATAGCAGCCGCCTGGACATTGTCTCCAGACAGAAAGTCCGGGCCTCTGAGGACTCACTTCATTTGTTTCCCTCTGAATGGGTGTCTCAGTTCTGCACTTGCTGTGGTTTGGATGTTTCCCCCACCAACTTCCTGTTGAAATTTGGTTCTTGGCGTTGGAGGTGGGGCCTAATGGAAGGTATTTGGATGGTGGAGGTGGACCCCGCATGCATAGATCATCCCCTCCCCTGGGGAGGAGTGAGTCCTTGCTCCTTTTCTTGAGAAGGGCTTGTTGAAAAGGGCCTGGCACCTCCCCTGCCTTGCTTCCTCTCTCGCCATGTGATCCCTGCACACACCAGCTTCCCTTCACCTTCCGCTGTGAGTGGACGCAGCCTGAGGTCCTCACCAGAGGCCGAGCAGATGCTGGCGCCGTGCTTCTGTGCAGCCTGCAGAACCATGAGCCGATAAACCTCTTTTATTTTAATAAATTACCCAGCCTCGGGTGTTCCTTTATAGCAACAAAAGTGGGCTAAGATGGAACTGCTTACTCTCCATTGTCTGAGAACAGTCGGTTCATGGTTTTTGGCCCAGTTTTCTAGTTGCTGAACTCGGAAGAGTGAGTCTGGAAGCTGTAGCAGGGGACTGTGCCCATGGGTCTTTAATGACATAAAAGCACTCATTTCCCTGTAACCCATCTTTACCACTTTAGTATGACACTGGTGATTGAGCAGCGTCACTGAGTTAGGGGTGGATGGAGCTTAGAAGCCACCTGGCGCTAGCCTTTCACATTTCCGGCACACACAGGGAAGCCCAGGGGTGGTGGGGCAGGGCCACTGAGCAGCTGGTGGGCAAGCAGGCTAAGACAAGCCACATCTACCCCTGCACCGCCCTCAGCTGCTGCCCATCCACATCCTTCCACAGCCTGGGCACCCAGGTAACAGCTCTGAACTCAGCCTACAACCCCCATGCCAAGAGGCATGCACGCTCCTGCATAAACAACAGTTTCCTACCAAGTTGGCCCATGGCCAGTGGGGTGCCTCTAGAGGAGCTGTGTCCACACCAGCCCTCCTGAAAACCGGGCCACAGCGCTGGGCCAGAACCCGGTATAGTCTGTCTCCTCTCAGGCCATCCCAGCCCACCAGAGTCTAGTAATGCCACCAGCCAAAGCAAGACTCCTCAGCAAACCACACCCTCGGGTCACAACATGACACACAACACAGCTTCTCATTCATGTAGGGGCTGAACGTGGGCAACTGTAGACGCACGTCTGTGCTGGGGCCGAGGTATTAGACCTGCTGGGGGGAGGGGAGGAGCAGTCTGCCCTGAGCTGCAGGTGGGCGTGCCTCAGACCTCATGCCAGCCTGGGTCCTGAGCATGGCCAGGGGCTCAGGCAGCCTGCGCTGGGGCAGAGGGATGACCTCCAGTCACGAGGCCAGCCTGGGTCCCATCGCCCTACAGATGTCACCAGTCCCCTGGACCCTCACGTACAGAGTGAGACTCGTTCAGCAGGAAGTGCTAAGCAGGCTGGGAGGGTGGCTGGCAGCGGGCACAGCACTGGCTCCTCCAGGTATGCTTCGCCTCCCGGGAGACATGGGCTGCTAAGGTGAGGCTGCCACAGGGGAGGGCGGCTCCCCATCCCTTTGCCCAGGACTGAGGCGTTTCCCAGGGCTTGGGACTCTCAGTGCCAATGCCAGGAAGGCCCCAGGCAGACTGGACGGATTGGTAAACCCACCTACTGCGGTAGCTGATCAGTTCACATCTCAAAGATTCGTGTCCCGGTGGCTGGGCCTGTGAATGTGCGACCTCACGTGGCCCCTGCAGGTGTGATTAAGTCAAGGACTCGAGGTGGGGAGTGGCTCTTGGATGGGGTGGACCCTAAATGCAATCACGGGAATCTTTTTAAGAAGAGGCAGAGAGAGATTTGGCACACGCAGGGGAAGAGGCCACGCAAAAATAGAGGAGGAGATGGAGGGGCGCAGCCACTCCATGGATGCCTGGGCCACCCGAAGCCTGGAGAGCAGGGACTAGATTCTGCCCTTGAGCCTCCAGAAGAAACCAGCCTTGCTGACGTCTCGATTTTAAAGCCGTGAGACTTGTTCTGAACTCCTGGCCTCCAGACCTGTGAGATAATAGTGTTTTCTAATAATGCCAGCCCTCCAAAGCAACGCTGCTCAGCAGACCACGCCCCCCACACCACAGAGTCCTTCAGTCTGCAGATTCTCAACAGCAGCCCAGGAGACAGGAGCCGGGACACGCCGCTCCCGCCTGCAGCCAGGCTGAGCTTCGCGGCCACAATGGGGGCAGCCAGAGCAGAGCACTGCCTCGGAAGTTCTAGTTCACGGCGGGGGAAAGCGCCAGGAGGCCTGGTGAGTCCTGGGACAGTGAAGATGGGGTAGCCACTGGGCCACCTGGAAGATGACCACGGCACCTGCACCCCCCACCTGGTTGTCCCCCATCCCCAGGGCTGCTGCAGCCACGCCTGGTACCCTCCCCAGGCAGCCTTGGCATTCTCCTCTCTGTTCCTCCCTCCTGGCAGGGCAATCGGGCAGGCCGGACACCCCAGCTGGGGAGCTGGCCACACCGACAGCTGCCCCTCTACCACGACTTCGGGGCCGTATCCTCTGCCCTCAAAACAGCAAACCCACCTCCAATGCCAGACTCGGGGCTGCACATGGCCAGGCAGGAGTAACTGTGGACTCACAGAGGACAAGAAGAAGGAGAAAGAGCCCTTCAGCGCCTCGGCTGAGCTGCGTTTGCTGTAATTTCTCCAATTTCTTTGTGAAAATGTAATCGCGGCCCCAGAGCACATGGGCCCCTCTGCACACGGAGAGCAGGAGGGAGACTCGCTGTAGGGGCCACCGAGAGCCCTCACCACCCTGGACCTTCCCTGCTGGGCTGGGGGCCTGGGGAGGGTCTCTAGACTGGGACCCCTCCTCCTCCATGTCTTTCAGACACCGCGTCAGGGCCGCACCTGGGACCACACTGGCCTATCACAGCCAAGGTAACCTTGGCCCGCTGGCCACTGTGTGAGGCTGGGGAAAGAGGCAGGAGGCAGCGGGCCTGCATTGGGATTGCTGCCCCGCTGGGAGCTCCTAGGAGAAGGTGTCACCCTGAGGGGCCAAGAGGGAGGTGAGCTGAGGGCTGAGGTCCTGCAGCCTTCACCTGGCCTTCAGTTCTGGGGGAAGCCTGGGGACCCCCATCTGCCACCATCAGCCATTCCACCTGCAGGAGCAGGACCCTCCTCATAGGCAACTTAAAACCTGAGGACATCGCAAAGCAGGAGATGAGTCTCTAACAGAAGGCCCCTGGGTCCTCCACCTCCCAGCCCCCTCCTCTCTAGCCTTCCCACCCCTCCTGGCATGCTGGCTCCCCCCAGCAACGCCGTCCTCCTCTCAAACACTCTCTCCCTACCCACCTGCACCCTCACCACACCCAGCCTCCTCTAACCTCCCTGGCCCCAGGTTCAGCCTCCCCATTCCCTGTCCCTGCTCTGTCCCACCCAAGGAGCCATGCATACCCCCTCCTCTCCTGTGCCCCTCCCTGGAGACCTCACCCAGCACCTCCAGACACTCTCCCCACCTGTGTGCCATTAAGGTGATCCCTTAATTTAGAAGCTTCCAGCAGGGCACCCGCCCCATTGCAGACACCCTTCCTCCTGCTCCCTCCCTGCTGCCCAGGCCCAGGCTCAGGCTCCGAGCAACTGCCCTAGGCAGGGCAGCCACCATGGGTGGTCAGCTGGCCGGGGCCACCTTCTCAGTGTCTGGCCATTTCCTCACTGGCAGGACCCTGAAGCTTTATCCAAAGCAAAAGGAGGAGACAGGTGAGGGCTGCAAGCCACACTGGGCGCCTGGGTCAGGAAGAGAGGGGCAGAGACCTGGCTGGCTCACGGCGAACAGCCCTCCAGTGGGCACTGCCCAGTCCCTGCCTGAAGAACAAACAGAGGAGATTCTCCCCTCACGGCCCAGGCTGCCATGGGGCTGGGATAGAAGTAACTCTGTGACCCGGAAATACTCAGCCCGCTGCTCCACTTGGCTACAGCCACCCCTTGCTCCAAGACCAGCCTCTGGGTCTATCTCCCCGCTGCCTCCCTCTGCCGTTCTGCAGCTCTGGGCCCCGGGTCAGTGGGGAGGTGGAAGTTGCCGCTGCAGAGAGTGTGTTCCCTCGCTGGGAGGCCTGGGCCTCCTGCTGCTGGAGGGGCTCCCAGCTGTGAGCGGGCTGGTGCCATGTAGCAGGGAGACAGCCTGCCACGTGGAGCCCCTTGGGTTTGGTAATTGGTCACTGCCCGCTGGCGTGCACTCGGTGCTCTGCGGGCCCACCCAGGCTGCTTTGATCTCCTGTGATGTTCCTAATCCGGCATTTGGGAGAGAGTGAGGTAAAGGTAATGTTGTAACTGCCGTAAAACCAGCAAAGTGACCCTCTGATGGTTCTTAATGAGATCCGACTATCTGCCCTGACTGAGCCGGCAGACTGCAACCTTATGTGTGAGGTCAAAATGAACGTCACATGGTCCCCCACCGAACCAGAGAAGCCATCACCATGGCGCCCGGCCTAATCTGCTCCAGAATCCGACAGGCGTGATCAGAAGATACTCACAGGAAATTGTTTTTCCCCTCCTCGTAACCATAGCAACAGATGAGAACTGGCCTTGCTCAGTTTTCCGAGTGAGCATCTTTGTCAACATGTAGCCAAACCCAGGACACAAAAGCAGAGGCCAGGGCTGGCAAAAGGGCATTTCAGAGATATCAGGGTTTGGGGCTCCTGTGAGGTCTGGTTTCTCCCCTCTCCTGCCTCACCCAACAAGGATGGCTTAGAATGTTCCTGAGTGTGGACTGGAAGGTGGGTGGAAGGACAATGGACCCCCTGGAAATGCGCATACCTGGGCATCATGGTGAGCTGTGGCTGCTGCCTGAGCAGAACCCGAGTCTGCCTTGCTGCCCAGAGCCCCCACAGGCCCATGGGTGGGCCCAGTCCTCACTTCCCAGATTACAGTCAAATGCTCTTACCCATATCACGCCCTAACTCTGACAGCACCAGGTCCAGATCTATCCCCCAAACCACAAAAGTATCACTGACAGAATTAAAGAGCTGAATGAATGGAGAAGTAGACCAAGTCCATGGATGGGCAGACTCTCTATAGCTAGGAGTTCAACCACCCCAAAATGATCAGTAGACTGAATGTGATCTTCGTAAAAATTCCAGTGGGCTTTGTAACATAAATTGACAAATTGATTCTAAAATATGTTTGAAAGTGCAAAGTATTTGGAAAAGAAGAAGTGATCCTGGAAAAGGAGAGCACCGCTGGATGCATAGGATCTGATTTCAAGATTCTACAAAGCCCCAGAAATCAGGACAGTGAGATATTAGTGAATAAACAGACACTTAGATAATGGAAGAAAATATGGAGGCCAGAACTTGACCCATAAATACATTTCCCATTGATTTTTAATAAAGACTGCAAATAAATTCAATAAAGAAAAGAAAGTCTCTTTGACAAATGATGCTGACACAACTGGATAAATGTATATGGGGGAATAAACCCCAACCCCTTCCTCACACCATACATGATAATTAATTTAAGATAAACCACAGATCTAAATCTAAAATACAGACTAGGAAATACCTAGGAGAACACACAGGAGAAAATCTGCAACATTGAGGTAAACAAATACTCTTTAGAGAGGACACAGAAGACTCTAGCCAATAAAGAAAAAAATGACAAGCAGAATTTCATCAAAATATAAAACTTCAGGTCATCAAGGCATTGTTAGAAAACAAAAAAGCATTTCATAGAATTAGAGAAAAAATATATATACACAAAAATATATTTATCTATGTATATATATATACACATACATATACACATATATATATACACACACACACATGCATCTCATATCCAGAATACATAGAGAGTTCTTACAAATTAACAATAAAAAGACAATCCACTTGTCCAAAATATATAGAGTTCTAATAAATCAATAATAAAAAAGAATCCAATTAAAAGCTGCAAAAGATGCTTCATAAAAGACACATAAATGGTGGGTAAGCACACGAAAAGATGTGTAGATGTTACACATGATTAATCATCCGGAAATAGAAACGAAAACCTCCAGGAAGTAGTTTTTGGCCCTCCAGGTTGGCAATACCAAATGTCAACCTGTGGCCTGGAGGTGCAAAAGCCGGAACGTGCTGAAAGTGTGGGCGAGGGTGTACAATGGGGCTGCCGCTGAGAAAACTGCTTGGCGTTCTCTTACATGGAGTTAAACCTCCACCTCTCCTAGGGCCCTCCTAGGTATTTATCCAAAGGAAATAGAAACGCTTGTCCCAAGAAAAAATACTTGCACAAGAATGTTTATAGCAACTGTATTTGTAACAGCCAAAAACTAGAAACTAACAAAAAGTACACGAACAGAAAAAACATAAATAGATTTTATATTTATAAAACAGAATACCCCTCAACGATAAAAAGGATAAGCTACACAGATTAAGCTCAAAAACAACTTGGTTAATTCACCCAAAAGAATATGAGAATAGCACAAAAGGGCCGCTCTTTCCCCTCAGCCACGGCCAGGTGTGACGTTGCACTCAGACCCACCTGAGCATCTGTCTTTGAGTCTTCTTCAGGATGCCCAGGTCCACGCTTTGCTCGGGGCTCTGGAGCAGCAGACGGGGGACCGGGAGCAGAGGGAAAGGGGTTGCTGCCTGCCAGCAGGGTGTGGCCCTAGCGGGTGCCCCGCCACCACACTGTGTGCTCCCCACTGGAACTTTGGAGCCCACGTGCCTCCCAGAGGGCTGGTGCAGGGACCCCCAGGAAGCATATTCAGGGCACCCTGCGAGTGGCCACAGGAGGCTCGGTGAAGGGCAGCAGCCTACAGCAATCACTCCGCCAGTCTCCCCAAAACACCCCCGTGCACTTCGAGGCAGTGCTGGCCGCCTTGGATCTGCAGACAGGTGGCAGCTCCACTGGGAGGATGAAAACACAGCCGGGACGCCACTTCCAGCTCTTGCCTGACTTCTGCATCTTCCCAAACCCAGGGCCTCTTGGTACTTTCAGCTGGCCCCTCCTCCCGGGGTCCCCTCCCACCCTATCCCAGCATCACCTGCAGCATTCATCCCCAGAGGCCAGGCTCAGGCGGGGCCTCCTACCCCTATGCAGGAGGCTTGGCTGGCCCATCCTGCAGGGAGCTGGGTGCCTGGCCTTCCAAGAGCTACCAGGACAGGTCTCAGAGGTAGACAGGGGCTGTCCGGTGAGCCGGCCACTGGCTCCCCTCCCCTCCTGCCGCAGCTTGTCCTGGGGCAGCAGCACGAAGCCTCCTGGTGTCCCACCCATTCCCAGGCCAGGAGGGGAGACACCCTTAGCGCTGGCGCAGGCCTCCAGCCCCCATGCCTCGGTGCCTGGGGGACAGCCAGCCCTGCCAGCTGAGGATGTGAGCCACATAGGCAATTTTCTCTAGAAATAAATGGAGAGAAATTGCTCTAACAGGCAAACGGCCTCTGTTTCAAAGCTAATTTCCACGTAATAGAACCAAACTACTTCCCTTTCCTCTCTGCTGTCTCTTCTGCATAATTTGACAAATTGCAAAGCTATTTGATTTGGGGGCTCAAACACAGGCACTGACTCCAATAGTCAGGGACAGATGGGGAGTGGGGAGAAGGCAAAGCTCCCCAGAAAGCACCGGCTGCCTCCAGGGCGTGGAGAGGACAGGCTCGGGGTGCAGGGGGCGGGGTGCAGGGGGCGGGGGGGCGGCCAGGGCTGGGCACCTCCGCATTCCGCCACCAGCTACCCAGGCCAGCAGAGGCCCGTCTGGGAAGGGCTGCCGTGGTAGCTGACGCACATATGTCCTGCGGGGCTTGCCATCGAGCTCCTGGCTCTGATCCGGCGCCTGGCAGGGCCCGCCCTGCTCCCAGCCAAGACCGAGGCCTGTGCTTGTGCTGCCGGCTCGGCTGTGTGCTGAGACCGAGCCAGCCGCAGCCAGGAGAGGCAGCTGGCACCTGAGTGCCCCAGCCAGGCCGCGGCGCCCACCAGTCCCCAGCACCACAACGCACGCCCGCAGCCACCTTCAGCGCCAACCAGCGGGCTTGACTGTGCCGTCCCTGGAGTCCCCACCGGCCCCGTGGGTCTCTCCTGCATCTCCTTTCCCATCCATGTCATCCCTGGAACTCGGAAGTCCCCTTTGCCACCCGGGGGCCTGCACGCCCCCATCCCGCAGCTGGGCACATGGTACGGTGCACCCTGTGTACAGGGGACGTGTGAAGAAATGCATGCAGCTGGGGCTGAGGACATGGAAGCCTCCGTGCAGGGCATCGGGGCCGGCCTCCCACCCACACCCACGCCAGTGGGCAAGTCCCAGAGCACAGTAGAGGGAGAGCAGCGGCATTTCCTAAAAGGACTTTCTATTATTTAACTCATTAAAAGACGTCTTTAGGCGGGGCGTGGTGGCTCACCCCTGCAATCCCAGCACTTTGGGAGGCCGAGGCGGGTGCATCTCCTGAGGTCAGGAGTTCAAGACCAGCCTGGCCAACATGATGAAACCCTGTCCTACTAAAAATACAAAAATTAGCCAGGCGTGGTGGCAGACATCTGTAGTCCCAGGTACCCAGGAGGCTGAGGCAGGAGGATCGCTTGAACCTGGCAGGCAGAGGTTGCAGTGAGCAGAGATCACGACATTGCACTCCAGCCTGGGCAACAAGAGCGAGACTCCATCTCAAAAAAAAAATAAAATAAAAGACTTCTTTATTATTTGACTATTATTAACAATGTTATTTTACAATTATGCAAATGCCACACTAAAGCAGGCTTGATATTAAAAAGTGAGAGCCTCCCCTTCACCTGCACCCCAGCCCCCCACATTGTTCCTTCCCCAAAGTCCTCCCTGCAATGCACCTATGAGCACCTTCCAGAGCTTTCCAGGCACCTGTAGGCAGGTGTGAGTACACAGACAGACATGGGCGGGGCAGTCCCAGGAGGAAGCCCAGGGGCCTGCGATCCCTGCCGGGCATTTGCACTTCTCACGCCCTTCCACGCAGAGAAACAAAACCAGTTCTCAGTCAGGAAATGCTGTGTGGTCTAACACAGTAGAGGATCTGTCTCCACTGTGGAGGCCCAGGTTGGAGAGGGCAGGGCTCGGCGGGGACAGTGGGTCACACTCAGACCCTCGGCAAGACCATGGACTCAGTGCAAGACCCGGGACAACCCGGCCCAGCAGACCCCAGCCCCCACCGGCTGCCCCGCCGTGCCCCAGAGGCCGGGAGTTGGGGGTTGCTTGTACATCGCCCCTACCTGCAAACAGCACCCATCCAGGGGCACAGGGCAGCAGAAAGCTCCGGCCGAAAGGCGTGCAGACAGGGGATGCCTGGGGGCGGGGGGTCTCCTGCCACAGGGGGTCTTCAAGGGTCCTCGGAACCAAAAGGATCCTTTTGGAAACCGAGGCTGTCAAGAGAGAAGGAGCAAAAGAAACCGAAACAGGTTCACGATGAGCCTGGACGACGCGATGAGACCATCTCTACGACACATGAACATTAGCCGGACGTGGTGGCACCTGCCTGTAGTCCCAGCTGCTTGCGTGGCTGAAGCTGGAGGATCGCCTGAGCCCAGGAGGCCGAGGCTGCAGTGAGCTGTGATCGCACCATTGCACTCCAGCCTGGGTGACCGAGCAGGACCCTGTCTCAAAAAAGAAAAACAAAAAAGGGAAGCAAAGCACAGCAGCTGCAAAAGCCAGGCCTGTCAGGTGCCCCAGGAATGCCCGCCACGGGAAGGGTGAGGTGAGGTGGCCACGGACGGCTGAGGCTGGGCTGAGGGCGGGGCCTTGGATGCCAGGCTGGGGCGGTCGGGCTCCCCGGCGGTCAGCGCAGAGCCACGCGGTGATGGGGAAGGAGAGCCGGGACAGGGAGCCCGTGGGGGCGGCCGTGGCATCAGAGCCACGGGAGGGACGGTGCAGAGCCGTCCTGCGGGGACGCAGACGCTGTGGAGGCTGGCACGTGCTCGGAGCGCACGCTGGTTGAAAGAGCAGCTGAGAGACGTGATTAGGGGGGTGCGTCTGCTGCCAAAACCTCCGCTGGGCTTCAAAGCCAACGGCGTGTGGGTCGGGGACAGCTTGTTCCTGGGACAAGTTGGCCCCTGCAGGGCAGCTCATAGGGAGTGGGCATGGCGGGGACGCCTTCAGTCATGCTCTGGCGTGGCACCCCACACCCTGCCAGGCCAGGGAGGGAGGGGCAGCTGGGGAAAGCATGTAGCCGGCGCCACTTCCTCCAGACCCTGGCTGCGGACACACGGGGCAGGCCAGGCAGGAGCTGTTGGGCTGGGCTGCACCGTGCTCACCCAAGCACAAGCGCAGCTCTGGCTCAAGAAAGGAGAGGAGGGTTAGAACGTTCTAGAAGGCCTTCCGAGGGAGGAGGGACTTGTGCAGACGGGGCACTCCAGGCCAGGAGCCCAGCCTGTGGAAAAGTGACGGGGTGTCTTGTGCTGGGGAGTGGGGCCAAGCCAGACCGGGTGGCTGGACCCGGCTGGGGGGAGGAGATCTGGGTCAGTCGGGGACCAAGGGGCTAGTGTCCAGGAGGAGGCATCGGTGGTGGAGCCCGGCTGCCCCCGGCTGAGCATTTCCTCGGGAGTTCACCGGAAGCCCATGTGATGGCAGCAGCGCCCTCGGGTTTGTTCAGCAGCTCCGTGCAACCATGCCAGCTCAGAGCAGGTGATTTCGGACCCAGAGGGCCACCACCAGCGGGGATCACGGACCATCGCTCCCCAGCCTGACCTTTCACAGCGAGTGCCTGGAGAAGCAGGGCTGGTGGGCACCTGGGGGTTCCCAGAGACTCCTGCCTTCCAGTTGCTTAGAGATCAACCCCCGGCCCAAAGGGCCTGCCTGGCAGGTACCCACACTCTGTGAGTTATAAGGTTAAGTGACAACAAGATTGCCCTCGTGGCAGATGAGAGGTTAATTCAGCCACATCGCTACTGGTGGCAGTCCCACAAATGATTTATGAATTTCTTAAAAAAATAAAAATATGTCACATCCTCTGGTATGGGTATAGACTAATTCTGTGCTTGGGCCAACTGGATGAGAAGTTACTGGTTTGTACCAGATGCCAACTTGCTATTCCATGCAAAGCAGAAACAGCACTGCCCAGGATAAGGCACCGTTACCTGGCACTGCCTCATGCATCACACACGCCCTCCAGGAGTCCGTGCAGCCTGCCGTGAGTGCCTCCTCCGTGCCAGGCGCCCTGGCAGGGTTGCTGTGTACTGTGGGGGCTGCCAAGACCAATCAGACTCGGCCCTACCCTTGCGGAGCTCAGGCTGCAGCGGGAAGAACCGAAGGATAACCCAGTGCCACGTACCGTGCCCGAATGGGTCCAGTGGGGCCTGTGGTCGTTTCATGAGGCTGATGCAGCGTGGCTGGGAGGCTGAGGAGGGTGTCCCCATGGAAGCGACATCTCAGCATGGACTTGAAGGATGAGTACAGCCCAGTCAAGGGAAACGGACAGACGCTCAGCCTGGGCAGTGGGAAGGCAGGCGGGAAATTGAGGCAGGACAGAGTGTGGTGAGGTGGAAGATGGCAAGCAGGGCATGGGGCCCAAAAGGATGAGGGTGAGATGGTACAGAGGGTCCCCGGGGTCCCAGGGCTGGGCCACGAAGAGGACTGTAGATCTTGTTAAGCCCTTGAAGGTTCTGAACAGAAGACACTTCATCCAATGAATGCTTTAAGAAACTCCTTCTGGCCTGATGTCCATCCGTGAATAAATGGATAAATAAACTGTGGTCTATCCACACACAGAGTATTTATTATTCAGCCATAAAACAGAATAAAACACTGATTCCTGCTACATGGCTGAAGCTTGAAAACTTTCTGCTGCGAGGAGCGGGACACAAAAGTTCATGCGTTGTGTGACCCCTTTTACACGAAACACGCAGAGCAGACAACAGATCCACCAATGGAAAGATGAGGGGTTTCCAGGGCTGGGGAGGGGGCGATGGGGAGGGGTCGCTTGTGAACACAGGACTTCTTGTCGGGGTGATCATCCTTCGGGGCTCCATGGTGGTGATGGCCGCACAGCATTGTGAATCTACTAAACACGGCAGAATTGTGCACTTTAAAGTGACGAGTCCGTCTCAGTGAGCAGGAGGAGGAGGACAGCAGCTGCCCCCTCTGACAGCTGTGCAGAGACCAGGCTGCAGGCAGCTGGGCAGGAACTGAGAAGAACGGGCCGAGGCCCTGCACTGGGCCAGCCCAGAGGGGTCAACGGCCCCAGCCAGTGTGGCAGCCGCTGCGGGGAAGGGCAGAGAGAAGTGGATGGGTTTGATGGATTTTTAGGAGAGAACATGAGAAATTCACAATTGCCCAGATATGGGGATGAAGGGGGAGGACAGGAGACACGTCTGGCCCATCACCCGCCCTCAGGATGCTCACATGTCCCTAAATGACAAGAGGTGGGCAGTGGCAATGACTGCACTCCAGTCACGCTCGGCTGAGCCCTCAGGAGGCTCCTGACTCAGCTGGGCATCCAGGAAGGCTTCCTGGAGGAAGCATTGCATGCAGACAGACCCGGGGCTTGGGGAACACGAGCTGAACTGCATGGTAAGGGAGTGGGAGACTCCCACCTGTGAGAAGTCTGCATTTCCTGTCATTCACTCATTCATTCATTCATTCACTGTACACATCCACGCTGAACACTTGCTATGTGCCAAGTTTCCTTCCAGGCCCTGGGGAGAAGGTCATTTAACAAAATGCCTGCCTACGTTTGAATGCACTCTGAAAACCGGCATCACCTGGACAGCTCCAAATAGCAGCTGGACTTTAGAATTTGGTGTCATGGAAGCCAAGGTCAGAGGCTGCTGCTGCCATTGTTATTATTTTTACCGCACTTGCACAGCATATTCTGGGTGCCAGGCACCGTCCGGAGGCCCTGGCAAAAGTCAGCTTGTTTGCATTTGGCCTGCTACCAGATGAGCGGCCTTTCATAGACATGAGGGCTTTCATTCTCAGGCTTCCAGGCCTTCTCTAGCCATGAGTGGACCTCAGTTTCCCTCTCTGAACAACAAGCAGGAAAAGTATAATGGCCTCCAGGGACCCCCTGGCTCTTTGATTTCACAATGTGGCAGAAGGAGCCTGGCTGAGTGGAGGGAGCTGCGTGCAGCGGCTCTCCCAGGCTGGGGGTCTCCGCCGTGGACACAGAAGGGCTGGGGTGGTGGGTCTTGTTCTCCCAGAAGGCTGGGCTGGGAGGGGCCATCCTGGTGGGGGCAGGTGTGTGTGCTACCTGGCTCGGCATGTCCTGGGGTAGGGGATGGCAAGAACGGGCTCAAGGCATGGGCTACGGTAATGCTTGGAGGGCCCTGTGCTGGTCCCGTACTCCATCCTGTCCAGCACAGAGGCCTCACAGGGCCAGGATCCTGCAGCAAGGAAGCCAGGGAGAGTGACTCCCACCAGGGAGGAGGCTGCCCTGCGCCTGGCCCTTCTCAGCAGCACCCGTGGTTATAATGGACAGAGAACCAAGAGGGTCTGGAGAATAAGATGGGGTGGCCGGAGGGCCTTCTCATCTGAGGCCAGGGAAATGGAACAGAACAGGTCAGTCACACCCCAAGCTGATCTGCTGGGCCCGATGTCCACTGGAGCAGGGAGGGCAGGAGGCCGAGCAGGAGGCAGGGCCGGCTGAGATGCTGGCCTTCGTGGAGATGGCATGTTGGATCTCCAGGGTCCCTTTCTCCTGACCCGCCTTCCCACCTAATCCAAGGCCTCAGGGCCTCCCAGCTTCCTATCCCCTCTCTAACTCTCCAGGTAAGACCTTCTGCTTTGCCCCCCACCCCAGAAAGCTTCCAGGACATCCAAAAGCTCTCTCATTGATTGAAGGCCCAGGGCGAATGTTGCTGGAATTAAATAGTGCAGTGTTTCCTGTCTTACAGCCCAGCAGTGCTCTAACAGGCCACCCCTCTGCAGGAGCTCCTCACTGAGCTCCACAGCCTGGCACCACAGCTGGGACACTTCCCAGCGCGTCCTCTGCACGGGTGGCTTCCCGAGAGTTTGGAAACCAGCAAACCTCTCCCCAACCCTGTGGGCCACGCACACTCTCCACTGAAGTCAGGATCACAGCCCGGGGTGGGATTGGACCTCTCCAGATTTGCTTCTATTTGGGGAACTGTCTCTACCTAGAAGTAGCTGCTCCCAGTATCTGCCATTCCTGAGGTCTTGGCATTCTCATGCCACTCAACAGGAAACTCCCTCTTACAGTTAAGAATTCTTTATATTAAACTGTCACTGTTCAAACTGCTGCATGACATCTGTCTCCTGATTGGACCTTGACTGATAGTCGGTACCAGGAGCCATCTCGAGGGACACCCCACGAAGCTGGGGTTGGATTGGTTTGTCTTTGGGACTCGAGTGTGGTGCTGAGTCTCTTGCCAATAAGAAATCAGATGCTGACGACCCCCGGCCCACCCCGCCCACCTGTGCATCATAATCAATCAAGCTGTCGCCTGTGGTGGTTTCAAGAAATGCCAGCTGAAGCGTGTGCCTCGGGCTCCCAGGAGGATGCTGCTCTGACCTGCACAGCAGCGAATGTGATGACAAGGACCACAGGGTGGGACGTGTTCCTGATGCACTGGGGCCCCTCCAGTAAGACGATGCTCAGCTCGGGGCCCCTCACCCTGCAGAGCGCGGTCTGAACTACAAAGTCCTCACGGTTTCTCCAGAAGAATCCCTTATCCCTGCAACCACAGAGAAACAACTGCTGAAAATCAACACAGAGCATCTTGTAGTGCCAAAAGGTAAGGAAATGCCCACATCACACACACGTGCACACACAGACATGCACACACACGCATACACACACACACCACACATGATGTAGCATGTCAAAGGGAAATGCCCATATCACACACATGTGCACACACATGCACACACAGACATGCACACACACACATATACACACACATGCACACGATGCGGCATGTCAAAGGGAAATGCCCATATCACACACATGTGCACACACGTGCACACACAGACATACACACACACACGTACACACACACACCGAGGCCAACCTAAAGAACTCCCAACAGCCAAGGCTGGAACAATTTGAGCAAGGAAATAGAGCATTTGATTTTAACTCAAACTATAAAATAAACATCCATAAACGCACACTGATATAAACAAATGACTAAATAAATGGATAAATAAATAAGTGAAGGAGGAGAGGCGAATCCCCGGTGCTGAAGACTCCACACTGTTTCCGTAGCTTCTCCTCACCCCTTAGCGTGGGCTGTGCAGTCACTTCCCTCCGGAGAGGACGATACAAGAAACGGCCAGTGTATGGAGGAGGCCGCAGGAAGCCCGGCAGACACTACCCCCGGGTGACGGAGGCCCCCACCAGCGATGAGCCACGTCAGCCATGTGCGCCCGTGGCTGGCATGAGCATGGCACTTCACCGCTGCCGTCTTCCGCCCCCAAACCCATGACTGCAGTCTGATCATGGGAAAAACAGACAGCCTGGCTGAGGGGCAGTCTAAAGCCTGAGCAGTGCTCTTCAAAACCATCACGGCTGCCAAAAGCAAGGGAAGTCTGGGAAGCTGCCATGGCCAGGAGGAACCTGGGGAGACGTGGTGATGAAACATCATGTGGGATTCCAGAGGGGACCCTGGGCCAGAAAATGGGCATTAGAGAAAAACTAGGAAAGAGGAAAGTGTGAGTGAAATGTGGGCTCCAGCGGATAATGTGCGGTCGGTATCGGTTCATCACCTGTAACAGGTGCACCACGGGAAGGGGAGAGGTCAGCCTGGGAGAAAGGGATGGGTGTGGGAAGCAGGGTCACGCAACGCCAGTCCCAAGGGAGTGACGCAGGCAGGCGGGCCCCAAAGCGGGGCTCAGCGCGAGACAGTTCTTGGCTTCACCTAAGAGAGAATTCAATGGCGAGCGGGAGGTGGAAGAAACAGCTTTATGAAGCACGTGTCACAGCTCTGTGGCTGCTCCTGCAGGGCAGGCTACGTCTATGCAGCAAGTGGCCGTGCAGGGCAGCTCTGCGGCCATATTCCTGCCCACTTTTAATTCCATGCAGGTTGATGGGCGGTTTATGCAGAAATTTCTAGGGAAACGATGGTAACCTCTGGGTTGTGGGGTCATTGCCGTGGAAGAGGGTGGTAACCCTGGGATGTGGCGGTGGCAATGGTAAGCTGACGTGGCACACTGCTGGGTGTGTCTCAGGGAAAGCTTTGCCCCATCCCTGTTTTAATAGTCCTCAATTTGGTCCCACCTCCTGACTTGAGCCCCAACTCCCACCTCAGGAGGACGCCCAATACGTGGAGGGCCCCAGAGATCCTCACCAGAACATGAGTCCAGACCTTCCCCTACGGCACCCTGCCTTTGTAGTGGCATGTGTCCCTGTGTCTAAGACTCTCCCCACTAGGCTTGAACACCCTGTGAGAACCGAACCTGAGCCAGATTAAGTTAGATTCAGGATGCCCACTCTCCTCAAGACACCCCATAACCACCACCTGCCGCCAGTTAACTGGGGTCTGATCTCCAATGCTCCAGGAAACAGACACACACTAAGACTCACGAGGGATTGATTTACGCATAAAAAGAATCACAATAATTTGCTAAGATAAGTCTGCAGAAATGTGGGGAACGTGTTTGACAGCAGACTAAATGAGCATTAGTCAAGGAGGGGAGGGAAGTATAACCTTAGATCAGGCCAAATTCTGTGACACAGGCGCACCTTCCAGAAAGCCTAGATTTCACGTGTTAACGCGTGCTTCCGGAAGGAGCTCTGACACCTTACCTGGTGGCTCGACTGAAACTCGAACTTAGTTGTGGCCTGCAGTTAATGTAGGGGTGTGATGTGGAGGAAAGAGCCCAAAAGCTTAGAGACAAAGGACTGTTGGGCTGGATTTATGTGCAAGCTCCCAGCCACCTCCCAGCTGTGGGCCCTTGAGGGTCCACAAGACAATGTGCTCACCCTGGCCGCGGCTCCTGGTAGGCTCTCTGGTTGTAGACCAAGTGTGACTGTGAAAGATTCCACCGTGAGAAACTCCTGCCTTCCATTGGAACAGTAGTATCCTGAAGTAGCAGAGACCGACAAACAGCAGCAGCTCACCACAGAGACCAGGCGGCCCACCTTCGGGGAGGGAAAGCAGGGACACCCATAGTCATGGTGCTTTGGCCACCAAGGTCTTTGATGGCAGCTAATTAATCACAGGGTCTCAAGTTCGAAAGTGATGGGCGACCTACTAGGGCATTCCTTGATCTAAGTAGCAGGAGAACCCCTGGGTGCCAGCCAAGCCCCTGACCTGAGTCACCACAGTGGCCAGCCACAGCCTCTCAGCCATTTACACACCCAAGCCAAGGCATGCTCCAAGGCCCTGTGATTTACAGCACTTGCTGTGAATACTCCTCCTTGCCTTTCCCAAAGGGACATGTGACCATTTGCAGGGTAACTGTGAGCTGGAGAATGGAAATACGCAGGGCTTTCGTGAGTTACTAAACACAGGCTTGAATTGATGCTAATCCTTGGGAACCCAAAACATGAGCACAGCCCTTCAGTCGCATGGGAATGTGCAGTGGTCAGGTCACGGATGGAGCCTCCATTAGCTCACCTCTCACAGGGTGAACTGTCCATGGAACCACAGTCTGGTTGTGTCCTCAGTTCCTCAACGTGTAATTGGCATAGACATACTGCCAAGTAGCAGGGTCCCCAGCATGGTTCCCCAAGCCCTGGAGTGAGGGCAATCAGGTAGAGGAACTAAATGGATGTGGGAAGTAGAAAAGTTCCTCTTCAAAGTTTCTTTTCTTGTTAAATAATAATAACAAATGTCAGAAACAACAGTTTGTCTTAAAGACTAACTTTCTTCAAAGACTTCTTGCTTTTTGCTAATAACTGTGAAGCCCTATCCTATGTAGCTGTTAGACGTGCTCACAGGCACGTAGTACATTCTGTGTCCTTGGACTTTAACCCAGGTATCTGTGCTGGACGTGCTCACAGGCATGTCCCAGCTCACAGCCTATGCCCTTCCTTATTTGGAATTCCTTTTTGTTCTCCATTGCTTTTACCTGTTTAGACAAGTTTTAAGTTGTTAGCCAATCAGGTTTTAGTTTAGATTATGAGGTCTAGCTCCAACCAACAGAGATCAGTAAGGATGACTCCAAATGCACAAAGGAATAAATATGTCTGCTTTTTCTTTGTTCGTTGTGCTCTTATGACAAGATTGCCGGTAAAGGTATCCTTTCTGCAGGAAGTAAAGATTGCCTTGCTGAGAGACCCTTTGTCCCAGTGCTGACTTTTCTCTGCAGCATGGAAAATTTACATATAACAATGGAAAATCCTGGAACTTCCTTTCTTATCAAGAAGAGAACCAGAACCAGTATCACATTCCTGGGGAAGCCGCAGAGATGAACGCCATCATCAAGGCTTGAAAGAAACAGAAGTGATCATTGCTCACACACACACACACACACACACACACACAATTTACCTGTGGAGGCTGTGTAAAAGTTGGATAAACCTTGGCAAATGACTGTACACTGATGTAAACTGAAGCAGGTGGTGAATGCAGGAAATGGTATCGCCCTCGCCCTCTTTCACTCAGCACACTGATTTTGAGAGGCATGCGTATCTTTCTATCAGCCTTCATTGATTTTCCTCATCAGTGGTAGATACCAAATTCAGACCAAGAAGATATAACACACGCATAATTGATGTTCCCAGAGAAGGGAACAAAACACATAAGGCTGAAAAAAATAGACTCTGGGCTATAACAATAGACATACTCCTTCAGCTTGAATCTGCAGCTCTGCAGAGCACACATTCTGGGGGCCGGAGTGGGACCAGCAAAACAGCAAGACGTATGCTGCTGCTGTAGTTAAACTTCAGGGCGATGGAAACAATCAGATCGAGCACCACTTAAATATCAGAAAACAGTAGCTACAGAGTTCTGATGAAAAAAAAATGTTTGACTTGAAGATTTTATATCCAATAATCCTAACTTGACGTATAAAGGAAACAGACTGTCAGGTAGGCAAGAACTGGAAGAATATACAGCACACACGGGAGGAGAGAACAGGGATCTCCCGGGCCTGGGGCAGTCCGAGATTCCCGTTGTGCCAGTGAGGCAAGAGGTGGGACTTCACTCCAGAGGCAGGGCTCAGACTCTGGACCAGATTGAAGACTAGCTAAAACAGTGCTGGGGTGAAAGCAGCTTTCAATCAGACCCGCCCACCACTGTGCCATGTCAATTTACTGTTGCCATGGCAACGCCCAGGCGTTATCGCCTCTTTCCGTGGCACCCAATGATCCAAAAGTTACTACCCCTTCCCTGCGTACCCCTTAATCTAAATGCAACTAAAAGTGGAAACCTTGGCACAGTGGCTCACACCTGGAATCCTGCACTTCGGGAGGCTGAGACAGGTGGATCACCTGAGGTTAGGAGTTTGAGACCAGCCTGGCTAACATGGTGAAACCCCGTCTCTACTAAAAATACAAAAATTAGCCAGGTGCAGTGGTGTGTGCCTGTAATCCCAGCTACTTGGGAAGTTGAGGCAGGAAAATCACTTGAACCTTGGAGGCGGAGGTTGCAGTGAGCTGAGATTGCATGACTGCACTCCAACCTGGGCGACACAGTGAGACTGTGTCTCGAGGAAAAAAAAAGAATATAAATATGACCAGAACGGCTCTGAGCTGCTCCTCTCTGCCATGGGGTAGCCCAGCCCAGCAGGCGCACTCACAGAACTGTGACACCACTGGAGCTGTGACACTGTGGCCATTTTCTTCTGCCTCTGGCTCGGCCTTGATACCTTTCCTGAGCAAAGCCAGGACCCCTCTCGGGCTGAGCCCCGCTCTGGGGCTTGCCTGTCCCACATCACCAGCATGGTTGTTCACTGCACACTCTTGCTCTAAAAAGTGCTCAAGTTTGAGAGGGAAAGGGTGCCGCAAAGGCTACAAAGGACATTAGCAGAAGCTGGACGTGGCGGCGCGCACCTGCGGTCCCAGCTACTCAGGAGGCTGAGGTGGGAGGATCCCTTGAGCCTGGTTGTTTGAGGCTGCGGGGAGTCATTGCACAACTAGACTTCAGCCTGGGCAACAGAGCAAGCCCTCATCTTTCAGTTAACTCATTAAAGGATGTTATTAGAACAACTGACCACATCGGAATACGGATGATGTATCATGTAACAATACTTCTGATTAATACTAATGGAGATGTGTGAAGTTGATGACTGTACTGAGGTCATGTAAGGGGATAGATACCCCTGTTCTTACGACACAAATGACACAGCAAGTGGGACAGAGTAACAGATGAATCTGAGCAAAGGGGTTATGGCTTTTCCTGGCACTGTTTGTTTTTGCCACTTTGTGTAAGTTTGAAATCGTTTACAGATTAAAAAGTCTAAAAAGCAGAAGCCAAGTGCTCCAGGCTGGACAGCAAATTATATAGTCAGCCAGCACGGGAGCCTTTCCAGCAGCCTCAGGTGACAAAGTCCATGTGACAAGCACCGATGAAGACAAAACCCAAGGTGGGAAGGACCCGCAGCAAAGGCTGGGGACCAGCTCTGACATCATTTGAGTGTTAACGATAGAAAGCACCCGGCGAAGAACAGAAGGTAAACGTTACACACTTCGGTCACATACAAAAATAATAGTATTAGAAAGCTTGGGGGAGTTAGGAGTGAACATATAACCTCTAGACCCGGAACGCCTGGTTTACAAAAGCGCAAGCCCTTGGTTCTCACGCACCTTCACGTGAGGCCGCTTCGGCAGCTCTTCCAATGTCTGCGCTCCGTGTGGGCGTGAAACCTTCATCTCAACTGTTCCCTTCAGCTTCGCTTTGCTTCATTCTTGTGAAATCCAAACACAGGAAATGCTTTTTCTGATCAACGGTGCCCGTGACTAACGTTATTTCTACCCCTGTCCATCTTTCCAGATCTACTGGACCCACGGGGAAAGGTGTCCTTTGCGAGAGGGAACAAAGCTGATTATCCGGGAGGAGAGTTTGCAGCAGGCTGTGGCTTCCTCTTGGTCTCCCATGTTACTCAGTTTTTAAACACGAGGCCAGACCTTTCTTACAAAACAAAACCTTGATTCTCATTTTTAAAGGGGAGGAAGCGGCCTAGCACCCCGTGCCGCCTGCCCGAGATCTGGGGGCCACGATGGTGCTGAATGCCCCTCGGTCTCCAGGGGTTCCCCGCACCACCGCGGAGGGGGTCCCTGCTCTGAGGTGGAGCGCCCCAGGCCTGCCCATGCGTAAGCCGCGGAATGAATAACAGGCAGCCATGGCGTTCTGCATCCCGAGTTGGCGGCAGGACCAACTCCCATTTCACCTCCAGGCGAAACGTGTGTTTTCCAAACACAGAGCTGTGAATGGCTTTCACAGTCATGAAGTCTTCACCGCTAACGAAGCGACTTCAGGGCGGCTGCTCCCACCCTTCAAAGCACCCGCCCACGGGCCGCAGGCGCGTTGCTTAGAGATTTTTAAGCTGACTTTATTTTTAGAACAGTTTTGATTGACAGGAACATTGAGAAGCCGTCCCAGAGTCCCCGCATCACCCTCACACAGCTTTCCTCACTGCTGAAATTCTACGTTAGTGCCGCGCAGCTGCCAACCCTGATGAGCCGCTGCTGAAACGTGAGTACTGACTCGAGTCCATGTTCTCCACGTCGCATTCAGATTTCCTTAATTTCTCCCCAACGTCCTTGCCCTGTCCCAGGAAGGGCCCCGTCCAGGACACCACGTGACACGTGGTCGGCGTGGCTCCGCAGGCGCCTCTCGGCTGTGACAGTTTCCCCGACTTTCCTTCTTTTTGATGGCCTTGACCGTTTTAGGAGTACCAGTCAGACATTCTGCAGGATACCCGCTCTCGGGACGTGCTACTTTTCTCGCGAGTGACAGGTGCCAGCACCGCGCCGCGGGCGTCACCTGCTACCCAGGGCGCGCGCTCCGGACACGGCTGTCTGCGCTGACCTTGACCTTGGCTCCGGCTGAGGTCGCGCTGTCAGGCTTCTCCGCTGTGAAGTCACTGTGGGGTCCTAACTAGGGAAAAGGAGTCCGGCTGCGGGGCGCAGGGAAGCAAAAACAGGAAGCGAGAGGTGCACGTCTGCCTTTTCGTGATGCGGGACACACGGCCCTCCTGCGCAGATAACGCACCATCTTCCTGCGCTCAGCCATCGCCAGACCCTCAGCCGACAGGGAAATGCAGGGTAGCTCCCTGCAACCCTGGCGTTATCAGCACTGCGCGCAGCCCTCCGCAGCCCAAGAGCCATCCCACGAATCCTCCAGCAAGCCTTCCAGCCCTAGCAGTCAGCTCCTCTTCTGCTGAATCTGCCCGTTTCCTCCTCGCAACGTATTTTCCTATTTTCTCTATATGCCCCCCTTTATCTACAACTGTCTTGGAAAATTATTTTACGCTCCTCCTACCCCCCACCCTCACAGCCCAGATAGTCGTCATCCTCGTCGACAGTGACCACCTGCGCTCATACCGCGCTCTTGGGAAGGAAGTCACCGTGCACAGCCCACACCTGAGGAGTGGGGAGTCACGGTCCCCTCCTTTAGGGCAGGGTATCTGCATAAATTATTTGGAATCCTTTTGCAGGGGTGCTTTGTCTCTTCTTTCCCATTTAGTTTATTCAGTCGCTGATTTCTATCCACATGGACTCATACGTCATACTTTGGGTCATGACTACGTCATACTTTGGGTCATGACTCAAGCCTGCTTTACTTGGTGCTCAAGCTGTTCTGGCTGTAGCCACTGGGAGCTCTTCCAGTGGGCTCCTGTGTCCCTAATGCAGGATTTGGAGATGTTTTTTAGTCCTTCCTTTCTATAGATGTATCTTGTATATTTCTTGCCCCGGTTCTAGAATCAGCCATTTCTCTGAGGAGCAACTTTTTTTTTTTTTTTTTTACTGGAGAATAGTATTAGAAAGAAGCCAAGATCTGGCACTAGGTGTGTTTATTGCTACTGGAGTGTCATTGCTCTAGGCCGTCTCAGATGACAGAGGAGAGATATATGTATACGAATTAATGCACATACACATTCTATACATATTTCTATATGGAATCATTTGCATCTATATTATGCTAAACATGAGTTTATACTGATATCTTCCACTCTAATTCACTAATACATGAATCCTTCAACCCTCGTCCCCTGGTTTATCTGTAAACTCTAACAGTGAGAAGCCTGACTCCCACTACTCAGGATCCATTTGCGTAATCATTCAATTCTGGTGCACATGAATTGTGGGATCAGATTGTGAGTGTGTGCTTCCACGGGATCAGATTGTGAGTGTGTGCTTATCAACCAGAGTGCAGTGCTTCCACTCAGTTCCCTTTCGCCTTTGGTCTCACACACTCCACTCATTTACACAGTCACTTAGAGCAGCACCTTCTCTCCCAGACCCTCTTCAGTGAGGTCATCTTACACGCTTGCAATACAGTTAGATTCCCTGGTCACAGTCAGTGGTCCTTCCTGGGATCCCTTGACCTCCTAAATGATTTTTTAAATTTGTGTACATTAAGAGTTCCTCTGGGCTATAAAGCTCTATAGGTTTTGACAATGCATGTCAAATATCCATTACTAGAGGGCAGTTTACTGTCTGTGTCCCATATATTCATCCCTCCCTCCCATCAGCCCCTGGAAACTACTGGATGTTTTACTGTCTCTGTAGATGTCTTTTTCAGATTTCGGAATGTCATACAGTTGGAATCATACACAGGTAGCATTTTCTGACTGGCTTAGTTCACTTGGAAATACACATTTAATGACCATACTGCCCAAAGTAATTTATAGATTCAATGCTATCCCCATCAAGCTACCAATGACCTTCTTCACAGAACTGGAAAAAACCACCTTAAACTTCATATGGAACCAAAAGAGAGCCTGCATAGCCAAGACAGTACTAAGCAAAAAGAACAAAGCTGGAGGCATCATGCTACCTGACTTCAAACTATACTACAAGGCTATAGTAATCAAAACAGCATGGTACTGGTACCAAAACAGATATAGACCGATGGAAAGAACACAGGCCTCAGAGGCAACACCACACATCTACAACCATCTGATCTTTGACAAACCTGACAAAAACAAGCAATGGGGAAAGGATTCCCTGTTTAATAAATAGTGTTGGGAAAACTGGCTAGCCATGTGCAGAAAGAAACTGGACCCCTTCCTGACACCTTACACTAAAATTAACTCCAGATGGATTAAAGACTTAAACATAAGACCTAACACCATAAAAACCTTAGAAGAAAACCCAGGCAAAACCATTCAGGACATAGGCATAGGCAAGGACTTCATGATTAAAACACCAAAAGCACTGGGAACAAAAGCCAAAATAGACAAATGGGATCTAACTAAACTCCAGAGCTTCTGTACAGCAAAAGAAACAATCATTAGAGTGAACTGGCAATCAACAGAATGGGAAAAAAGTTTTACAATCTACCCATCTGACAAAGGGCTAATATCCAGAATCTACAAAGAACTAAAACAGATTTACAAGAAACAAACAAACAGACCCATTCAAAAGTGGGAGAAGGATATGAACAGACACTTTTCAAAAGAAGACCTATATAAGATCAACAAACATATGAAAAAATGCTCATCATCACTGGTCATTAGAGAAATGCAAATCAAAACCACATTGAGATACCACCTCAAGCCAGTTAGAATGGCGATCATTAAAAAATCTGGAGACAACAGATGCTGGAGAGGATGTGGAGAAATAGGTACACTTTACACTGTTGGTGGGAGTGTAAATTAGTTCAATCACTGTGGAAGACAGTGTGGCGATTCCTCAAGGACCTAGAAATAGAAATTCCATTTGACCCAGCAATCCCATTACTGCATATATATCTAGAGGATTATAAATCGTTCTATTAGAAAGACACATGCACATGTATGTTCATTGTGGCATTGTTTACAATAGCAAAGACCTGGAACAAACCCAAATGCCCATCAACGATAGACTGGACAAGGAAAATGTAGCACATATACACCATGGAATACTATGCAGCCATAAAAAACAATGAGTTCATGTCCTTTGTAGGGACATGGATGAATCAGGGAAACCATCATTCTCAGCAAACTGACACAAGAACAGAAAATCAAACACCGCATGTTCTCACTCATAGGTGGGTGTTGAACAATGAGAACACACAGACACAGGGAGGGGAGCATCACACACTGGGGTCTGTTGGCAGAGCTAGGGGAGGAACAGTGAGGGGTGGGGAGGGATAACATGGGGAGAAATGTCAGATATAGGTGACAGGGGATGGAGGCAGCAAACCACATTGCCATATATGTACCTATGCCACAATCCTGCATGATCTGCACATGTACCTCAGAACCTAAAGTACCAAAAAAAAAAATTACAAAGCATAGTATAAATATACAAAATAAAAAACCAAGAAAATTCTTTAAATGCAAAAAAAGAAAAGAAAAGAGAAAAATACACTTTTAAGATTCCTCCAGGTCTTTTTGTGACTTGAAGATGGGTTTTTATTGCTAAATATTCACTTGTATGGGTGTACCAAAGTTTATCTGTTCACCTATTGAAGGATGTCTTGGTTGCTTTTGGTTTTGAGTGGTTGTGAGAAAGCTGCCGTAAACATTCATGTGCAAGTTTTTGTGCTGGCATACGTTCTTAAATCAGTTGTATAAATTCTAAGAAGCACAATTGCTAGATCTTATGGTAAGAGTTTATTTACTTTGTAAGAAACTGCCGAACTGTCTTCCAAAGTGGCTGTACCATTTAACACTGCAGCAGCAGCAAATGGCCATGCCCGGTGCCCTGCATGCTCACCAGCTTTAGGTGTCATCAGCTTCTTTTTGTTTTCTTGTTTTTTTTTTTCATTTTCACCATTCTAATCTGTGTGTAGAGGCATCTCATTGTTTTAATTTGCAATTCCATAACAACAAATGGTTTTGAATATCTTTTTCATATGCTTATTTGCCATCTGTCTTTCTGGTGAGTTGTGTGTTTACATCTTTTCCCCATTGTTAATCAGACTGTTTGTTTTTTTATTGCTGAGTATTGAGATTTCTTTATATGTTTTGGACAAAAATCAAAAGATTAAATATACAAGTGGATAGACCATATATAAATAGAACTCTGACCAATAACTTGCAGCAAGCAGCCCTGGCAATTAACCCAATATCTACAGTAACCAGCCCAGGAAGCCAGCCTGTCAGACTTGCAGGAAGTCAGATCACTATCTCTATCAACAGCTCAGGAAGCCAGCCTGCTATACCTCCAACTTGCAGGAAGTCAGATCACTATCTCTATCAACAGCCCAGGAAGCCAGCCTGCTATACCTCCAACTTGCAGGAAGTCAGATCACTATCTCTACCAACAGTCCAGGACGCCAAACGATAACCTTTGCAGCAATCAGCCCCAAATGATCAGGACTTGACTTATAACTGACACCTTCCCAATTTTTGTTCCCACTTCCAACTTAGGAAGTGGGAACCCTAACCTAACCAATCACATGGGAGCCCCACTTCCAGTTAGCTACCCCAGCTTCTCCAGGTCAATAGCCTCCAATCAGGGCATCGCTGAGGCTTGCCATTTTCAATGATGACCATCACAGAACAAAATTTTTAATTTTAATGAAGTCTGACATATCAATATTTTCTTTTTTGGGTCATGCCTTTGGTATTTTGCCTAAAAACTCATTGCCAAACCCAAAATCACTTTGATTCTTTCCACGTGATCTTCTAGGATATTAGAGTTTTGCATTTTATATTTAGGTCTATAATTCATTTTGAGTTTATTTTCGTGAAGGGTATAAGATCTGTGTTAAGATCATCTTTTTGCATGAGAATGTCCAATAGTTCCAGCACTGTTTGTTGGAAAGACTGTCCTTTCTTCACTGTGTTGCATTCATGCTTACATCAAAGAACAGTTGACCACTTGGTGAGTGTGTTTCTAAGATCTCTATTCTGTTCCACTTACACATTTTATACATTGTTGGATTCAATTAGAAAATGTTTTGTTGAGAATTTTTGCACCTATTTCATGAAGCACATGGGTCTGCAGTTTTCCATTCTTATAATGTCTTTATCTAGTTTTGCTATTGGGGTAATCCTAGCCTCGTGGAAAGAATTAGGAAGTGTTCCCTCTGCTTCTCTTTTCTGGAGAGATTTTAGAGAATTGGTACCATTTCTTCCATAAATGACTGGTAGGTTCACCAGTGAAACCATCTGAGTATGGTGCCTTTTTTCCTAGAAGTTGTTAACCATGGATTCAATTTCTTGAATACACTTGTGCCTCTTAAGATTACCTCTTTCTTCTTATGTGAGTGTTGGTTGTATCTTTAAAGAAATTGTCACATTTCATTTAAGGTATCAAACTTGTGGATACAGAGTTATTAATAGTTATTAACAGTATTATTTTATTATCTTTGAATGTCCATGGGATCGACAGTGAAGTCAGTCCAGCTCAGGCATCCACAGAATTAATAGATTATGACCCTCCACCGGGCCTGGGTCCAGAGCTATTGGGCATTGGCCTCAGGGGGGGTTGAGACCACATTTGAAAAGTTTGCGTGGACTGCTGGGGTGTACTCTGACCTCGCCTTGCCAATGGGTTTATTTCCAACCTCTGGCCTCCCCGTCTTCAACTGGCTTATGGTGTATGGAATAAGTTTGGGTAAGCATCTTCTTTTTGAGACAGGGTCTCACTTGGTCACCCAGGCTGGAGTGCAGTGCTGTAATCATGGCTCACTGTAGCTTGACTTCCTAGGCTTGAGCAACCCTCCTGCCTCAGCCACCTAAGTAGCTGGGACCACAGGGACCTGCCACCATGCTCCACTACTTTTTGTAGAGATAAGATTTTGTCATGTTGCCCAGGCTGGTCTTGAACTCTAGAGCTCAAGAAATCCACCTGCCTTGGCCTCCCCAAAATGCTAGGATTACAGGTGTGAGCCACCATGCCCAGCCCCATCTTCCCTTCCGGTTTTATCCAGGTGAAGTGACTATTGGGTTCTGGGTCCCAGTAGTTGTCTGTTTTGAAGCAGACATGCCCTCAGGATTGGAGATGCCACCAGAAGCTTAGAGATATGGGGCTTTGGGGCAGAAATGGGAAGGCTTGTCTGTGCCCAGCCACAGCTGTGGGGCTCAGAGGGGACAGCTGTGTTTCACTGGGGCCACTGGCTCACACAGCATAATGTGGACAAAAAAATCCAGGAGACAGGGCAGCCACACCTGATGGGGAGCCGCTGGAGCATGGAGGGGAGGTTCACAGACTCATCCACACAGAGGAACTGTGGTAAAGGACTGGTGCCTGGGCCCCATAACCCATGTCAGAGGCGTTCACTTACTTGGCTTGGGGTACAGCTCTGTGTTCAGGTGCCCCCAGCTAAAGGCCCAACACGGGCATTGACTACACTGTGGAGTGAGAATAATGAAGTAGATGAGCAGGGGGCTGGAGGTGGGCCTCGGGGGGTCCCTCCTCAGGAGACCAAGGGCTTCATCCACCAAGTGACAATGCCACCTTTGCCTGTGACTTGGAGCCCTGGCAACTCGTCACAGGAGAGCCTGGCGGAGGCTTGTGCAGCCATTCCAACCCCATGAGGTCATCCTCAGACCGTCAGCCTAAAGAGACCAAACGAGCCCGATGGCTCCCACCCAGTCTTGAGAACATCGATGCCTTAAACCTCCCATTAGACACTAAAGGAAGCTTCTGCCTGAGGCCCCGCACGAGAAGGGAGGTGAGCCACTGGACGTCACCACTGTCAGTCGTCCAAGGTACAAGAGAAGCGTCAGTGGTGTTTGCACAGGACTGACTTCGGAGGCACAGCTTTCGCCTTTGCCTGCCTGGAGTCTACAGCCTGGCTTCAATCCCAGGTAAATGTCAGAAGGAATGTGCGAAAAGTTCTAGAATGCCTAAGTGCAGCCAAGTAAACAGAAACAGGTTTAAGAGAAATGAACGGAATGTATGGGCTTGTCTAACTGAAAAGTCTAGTGGAAGAGTGGCTGCAGGCTCGGCTGGATCAAGGTGCTCCACGACCAGCACCCATCTGATGCCCCTCCCCGCTGGCCCCTGCCTCCCCATGCTTTGCTTTCCTCTGCACTGGCCACTTCCTCTTACAGGCTTTGCATTCAGCGGAGGGAATTGCTTCTGCCATCACCAGACCCATCTTTCCAGCTCAGGAACCTCAGGGAGAAGGAAGTCTATAAACCGCGTCTTGCCTTTTGTTGTCAATGTCCCCATCTCCCACAGGAACAGAGATGTTAGCAGGACCCGCACTGCCCAGTTACCTAGCGATTCAGACTGTGGGAATCTTCTGTGCGCTCCTGCAGATCTATCCTCTATGCCTCTCACCCTGCCCTGATCCCTGGGAGGACACGGGCCATGCCCACAGGGACAATGGCCACAGCCTCCCTGCCCTCTGCTGTCTGGTGGGGTCTGGCCAATGAGAAGCGCTGGCAAGGAGCTGTGGCCCTGTTCTGGAGTCCCAGCTCTCTCCTTCTGCATGGCCTGGGCTGGCCATGTCACTTCTGCAGGGTTCACAGTCGCTTTCATGGCAGCCCATCTGCAGGACTCTCCACCTCCCCTCAGCCCTCGCACCCAGAGAGGGCGCCCCTGGGATCTGGTGGACAGAAGAAGCTGAGAAGCTGCTACACTTCCAATGCACAGGAGAACCGTCCAAAAGGAGGTCTCCAGCCCCAAATGCTGGCAGTGCTGACGCCAAGAAACCCCAGGCTACAGACCTGCTCTTAAATATTTCTGAAATACTGACTGCAGGGCTTAGAGCCACATTCCTGTCTTCATTTTTACCCTGAGACCATGGCTTGCTGCCCTGAATTTGATGTTTACCCTGGGGCCACTGGGCACTTTGAATCTGGCATCTGGAGAGGTGGAAATGAGCAGTGGTTTTATTTCCAAATCCAGTCAGTCCTGTGGGCACACATGGCCACTCCCATCAGGAAACCTTTTAAAAATTTGTACTGTTTTATTATGTAATATTAATAGATACAAAAGAATATTTTAATGCACACGAAAGTCATGGGCCATAATAATAAACTACCATGAAGCAGAACCCAGCTTCAGAAACAAACATGACCAGTACCCTTAGACCCATCCGTGTGCTCCACCATTGTTCCGTCATCCACCCCCATCCGCCTGCAGAAGGAATTGCCACCTGGATGCTGTGTTTCTCACTCACATGCTTTCTGTTGTATTTCTCCGGGTTTTGAGCTTTATGAAAATGGCACTACATGATGCGTATTCTCCAGAGACTTGCTGTTTTCCCTGGATGTTGTTTCTAAAACCACATTGCAATATCCATTTTCACTGCCATATAATATTCCATTCTGTTGGTACATCACAGTGTAGTTATCCGTCCTCTTGCTTATGGAAATGTGAGTCGCTTCCAGAGATCTTGCTTTTATGCACAACACTACTCTCCATATTCTTGGACACATCTTCCCATACACATATCCAGATGGATCTAGGCTTTATCAGCCAGGACTGAAACTGAGGGTCATAAATAGGCATTATTGTTAAATCTGTGGGATAATGTTACATCGTTTTCTATTCTGTTTAAATAAACTTTATTGTGCATACTTAGGGTATGCAACATGATGTGATAAGATACATATAGATGTAAGATGGTCCCTCTAGTGAAGGAAATTTAATGCACCCATCATCTCACACAGTTGCCCATTTTTGTGTGTGCACGGCAGACACATCTACAGTGTACTCACTTAGCGACGTGTGATACCAACACAACTCACAGCAGTGTATAGCTCCCACTTCTCCACACCTTAAACACCTAGCTTTCTCAGTCTAACAGGTATGTTATCTCATTGTGATCTTAATTTTTATTTTCTAGATTAATTTTTCTTATGATTATTTACCACTCATACTTCTTTTTCTGTTAACCACGAGTCTTCATCGGTTTTTCCGTTGGTTTGTCTTTTTATTGACTTACTATAATCCTTTTGTATTATGAATACTACTCCCTTGTCATTCATGGGTTATAACTTCTCTCAGATTCTGATTCGTTTTTTACTTTCTTTCAGGAGTCTTTTAAAGAGCAAAAGTTTATAATTTTATAAGCTGATATCATACATCTTCCCCCCCCCAAGTAGTTTTGATATATATATGCACACCACACGAATTTTTGGCTGATTGGCATATCTGTAATTAAGAGAGTTGTGTTAAAATCTTCCATCACAATGAGTTTGTCTATTTCCACCTGCATTTTGCTTTACCTATTTTGAAGCTGTTTTATTAGTTGCATATAGACTCAAATTTGTTATATGTTCTTGATAAACTGAGGCTTTTCTTCATTACATAATAATTATTTCTATTCCTAATAATTCTCCTGACTTCTCCGGGTTAATAGTCACTTAGTCTATGTTTTTATATCTTTTTACTTCCAATTTTTACATGTTCATAAGTTTTGGATAGGTCTCTTATAAAAAATATAGATCAGCATTTAGTTTTGTTAATAGAGGTAGGCAGTCTTTCTTAACTAACAATGTCATTTCATTCATTTATTTCCACAGCTTTGTTGAGATATAATTGACATATAATAAACCATACATATTTAAAGTGTACATTTCAATAAGTGGGAATATATGTACATATAGCAAAATCATTTTCCCAGTTAAGCCAATTAACAAATCCATTCATCCCAAAATGTCCTCATGTCCCTTCATAATCCCTCCCTCTTGCCTCACTTCCCACCCCCTACTCAACCCCTGATCTGATTTCTGTCACTATATTGGTCTGACTTTCCCAGAATTTTATATAAATGGGTCATATCGTCTGAGCACTTTTTGTCTGGCTGCTTTCACTCAGCATAACGTACCCTAAGTTCCATCCCTAGTGTTGTGTGCATTGATTGGCCATCCTTTTTCACTGCTGAATTGTATTTTATTACATGGATGAAGCAACAATCTGTTTATTCAGCTGCTTTTACACATTTTGGTTGTTTCCAGGTTTGATCTAACACAAACAAAGCTGATTTGAACACAAATGTGCACATATTTATATGGAGATATAACTTCTTTTCTTTTGGGTAAATACCTAGGAGTCGAATGACTACACTGCATAGTAAGTGTATGTTTTACTTTTTAGGAAACTGCCGAATGTTTCCAAAGTGGCTGTCTTTGTCTGTTTTGTGTGACTGTAACAGACTACCAGACACTAGGAAATTTATAAAGAACACAGATTTATTTCTCATAGTTCCAGAGGATGGGAAGTCCAACATCGAGGTGCCGGCATCTGGCAAGGGCCTTCATGCTGCATCATTCCATAGCAAAAGACAAAAAGGGCAAGAGTATGAAGGAGAGCAAAAGAGGGCCAGGCTTACTTTTACAACAAACCCACTCCTGAGAGAGCAAACCCTCTTCCACTACAACAACATTAATCAATTTGTGAGGGCAGAGCCCTTCTGACATAATCACCTCTTACAGGTCCTACCCCTTACATGTCCCACCTCTTAAAGGTCCCACCTCTCAACACTGTTACATTGGAGATTAAGTTACCAGCACGCGAACTTTGGGAGACACATTCAAACCCTTGCAGTGGGTGAGCCATTCTATGTTTCTTCTAGCAGGTTTGAGGGTTCCAGTTGCTCCATATCCCTCACCAGCAGTTAAGAAGTTCAGGTTTTTAAGTTTTAGCCATTCTGAAAAGTGTGTAGTGCTATATCATTACAGTTATAATTTGCACTTCCCTAATGAACAATGATGCTGTCTTTTCATGTGTCGTGTGTAAGCTTTGATGAAATGTGTGTTTAGCTGTCATCTGTAAGCTTTGATGAAATGTGTGTTTAAAATCTTTAGCCTATTTTTTTTTAAACGGGGGGGACACAGGTAGAGTCCTCGATTACTACAAATTACGGGGAAATCACAGGGTCAGCGTATCCAGAGTGCAACTGATCAGCCTCGAACTGGGAAAACCACCTCTGTGATCAAGGTATCTTCGTTCTTTATCTATTTTATTGGGATCGTTTGTTCTCCTAGTATACAATCAGTTATATGATTGGAAAATAATGTGTATGGCTAGTCTTCATTCTTTTAACAACGTCTTTTGCAGAGCAAACGTTTTTGTTTTTGTTTTAAATTTTGGTGAAGTCCAGTGTATCAGTTTGGTCTTCTATGAATTATATCTTCAGTGTCACAGCTAAGAAATCTTTGCCTAACTCGAAGTCTCAAAAGTAGTCTCCTAGTTTTTCTTCTAGAAGACTTAGTTTTAAGTTTTACAATCTGGCCTATGATCCATTTTGAGTTAATTCCTGCAAGAGGACTGGATCAGAGGGTATGTGCGCATGTGCGTGTCCTTCTCTTCTAGCACCTTTTGCTGAAAAGATTCTCCTTTTTCTGCTGAATTGCTCTGGCATCTGTCAAAACTCAGCTGTCCATATACATATGGATCTATTTCTGGACTCTTTTCTGTTCCATTGACCTATTTGTCTATCTTCATAGCAATAACACATTATTTTTATTACTGTGGGTTTATAATAAGTTGAAATTGGATAGTATTCATCCTATAACTTTCTTTTTTTCTCGAAGGTATCTTGTCTATTACAGGTTCTTTGCATTTCTGTATGAATCATAGAATCAGCTTAATTCTTACAAAAATGGCTAACGAGATCTTGATTGGGATTGCACTGAATCTACCCCTCAGTCCAGGGAGAACTGACATCTTAACAATTTTAGTCTTCTAACGTATAAATATAACTATTCATTTATTGAGATCTTTTTTAGTTTCTTTTAGCAAAGCATTGCAGTTTTAGTGCACAGGTCTCTCATAGATCTTGTCAGATTTATCTCAAAATATTTATTTTATATGTTTATATTATAAATGGCCTTTCAAAATTTTAATTTCTGATTGCTTGCTAATGCACATGGAAAACAATAGATTTTTTTTTTACTGATCTTGTATCGTTTCACTTTGCTGAACTTGCATATTAATTAAAATATTTTTTAGGATTCCATTATACTTTGTATATAGATGATGGTGTTGTCCACAAATAAAAACAGCTTCATTGCTCCCTTTCCAATCTGGATGCCCTTTATTTCCTTTTCTTGTAAAATTGCAAAGACAAGAACCTGTACAATCTTGAGTAGAAGCGATGAAAGTTAACATCCTTGTCTTGTTCCCAGTCTTAGGGAAACAGCATTAATCTTTTACGTTAAGTGTCGTGTTTGCTGTAGGGTTTTTACAGGTGCCTTTTGTCAGATTGAGAAAGTTTCCTGCTATTCCTACTTTGTTGAGAGTTTTTATTATTAAAGTATATTGAATTTTTATATTTCTGCATTTTTGACTTCATTATAGGATTTTTCATGGTTTTGTTTATTAATATGATAAATTACATTGATTGGTTTCCTGATATCAAGCTATGCCTGCATTACTGACTTAAGTCCCACTGGGTTGTACTACCTTTTTTAACTAAACTATTGTTAGGTTCGTTTTGTTAAAATGTGTTTAGAATATTTTCACTTATTTCATGAGGGATATTTGCCTGTAATTTTCTTTTCTTTTCATGTCTTGGTTTTGGCCTCATAGTAATGATGGCCTCCTAGAAGGAGTTAGGAAGTAGTCCCTGCTCTTCAGTTTTCTGAAAATGTTTGTGTGGATTTGGTTTCACTTCTTGCATACATGTTTGGCATAATTTGCTAGTGAAGTCATCTAGGTGTGAGCTTTTCTTTTGGGAAGAATTTAACAGTAAATTCAACTTTTGAAATAGATATAGGGCCAATCAGATTATACGTTTCTTGAGTCCATGCTGGTAGTTTTCATCTTTCAAGGACTTTGTTCATTTTATGTAGGTTGTCAAATACATTGGCATAAAGTTCATAATATGTGCCTTTGCCATCCTTTAAATATTTGTGAAACAAATCTGCAGTGATACCACCTTTCTCTCTCCTGATACTAGTGATTTGTGTCTTCTCTTCTTTTTTCCTGATAAATATAGCCAGAGGTTTATCAACTTTATTAAGCTCCTGAATAGCTTCTGTTTCACTGATTTTCTCTATTATTATTGTATTTTATTATTTTCTACTTCATTGATTTCTACTCTGATCTTTACTGTTTTCTTTTTCTGCTAAATTTAAGTTGTTCTTCTCTTTTGGGCCTTTAAGGTGTAAAAGTCCATTGATTTAAGTCCTTTCTTTTTTCATAATGGAAGCATTTTTATGGCTGTAAGTTTTCCTCTAAGTACTGCTGTAATGGCATCCCACAAATTCTAATATGTTGTGTTTCTTTTTTAGTTAAAATATAAATACTTCCTAAATCATATTTTAATTTATTTTTTGACAATTGGTTATTATTTAAAAATGTGTTGTTTAGCTAAATATTTATAGTTTTCACAGATTTCCTTTTGTTATTGATTTCTAATTTCAGTCCACTATGGTCAGAGAAAATGCTTTGTATGGTTTGAATGCTTTTTAATTAATTGAGACTTAGGGCCCATAATACAGTATATCTCGGTAAATGTTCTGTGTGCACTTGAGAAGAATGTATATTCTGCTCTTGTGTGGAATGTCATAAATGACAATTAGATCAAATCGGTTGACAGTGTTCAAATCTATTTTTCATTATTTTTTCCGACTGTTCTATCAGTTATTGAAAGAGGACGATAAAGTTCATTTGTCTCTTTGTTCCTGTC
>PVKV010017060.1:0-48911 GCA_004027835.1 Alouatta palliata | reverse complement strand
TTTCGCTCTTGTTACCCAGGCTGGAGTGCAATGGCGCGATCTCGGCTCACCACAACCTCTGCCTCCTGGGTTCAAGCAATTCTCCTGCCTCAGCCTCCTGAGTAGCTGGGACTACAGGCACGTGCCACCATGCCCAGCTAATTTTTGTATTTTTAGTAGAGACAGGGTTTCGCCATGTTGACCAGGATGGTCTCGATCTCTTGACCTCGTGATCCACCAGCCTCGGCCTCCCAAAGTGCTGGGATTACAGGCATGAGCCACCGCGCCTGGCCATATACCTTCTCTTTTAGTGAGGAGCAGAGGCTCTGAGAGACTATCAAACTGTCCAAAGCCACTCAACTGAATCAGAGCAGAAACTGGAACACAGGTCTTTCTGACGTCTTACAAAACCAGTCAACATAGAATTCTGTATTTGGTAGAGTGTTTTCATTTTTGTGAGTTTGGGGTTTTGTTTGGTCAGTTAGTTAATTTGGGGGGTGGGGCTCTTATTCTCCCCTGAATACTATTAAGTCATAGATATAAAATCCAACCCACTTCTTTTTTAAAAAGTTTGGATAAAATACTGAGATGGGCAAGATCCCTTGACCCTTTCATGGGACTTGTGACAGTGGTGTGTCTCACTTACTCAGCTGCCACCCTCAAACAACTTGTCTGAAGAGGAGAAGGCAGGTGAGCAAATGCAGGAGTCAGGGCAAGTGCCTTTGGCCACCAGCCAGCCCATGACAGCATCTAAAGGTTGCCCATGACCTCTGGAGCCCCAGAAAGCAGGTGTTACAAACAATGATTTTTTATCTTTGCCATCCACAGATGGCTTAAGTCCTAAACAGTTCAGTGATGAGTCAGTGTGACAGCCTTTGTGGGTTCCCACACCCATTGTATCCTGAATTCTTGTCCAGCATCCAGGAAGAATCAGGTCACATGAACAGATTGAAGGATGGTGTATACAGAGGATTTTATAGAAGTGGCTCTCAGCAGGATGGGGAGGTGGAAAGGGGATGGAGTAGGAAGATAATCTTCCTCTTCCCCTTGCAGGAGGTGGGGAAGCAGGTGAGCAGGTGCAGGAGCCAGGGTGAATGACTCCCAACCATCCCCAACTGAACTCCTCTCAACATTCAGATGCTTCTTCTCTTCTCTCCTTTGCCATGCCACTCTGCTCCTCTGTCAGTGGAGCTTGAGCCTTTTATGAGTACAGGATGGGGGGCATGGTGGGCCAAGGTCGTTTTGGAAAAGGCAACATTTAGGCAGGAAAACAGGAATGCATGTTCTCATTTAAGGCCATGGGTCCAGGCCTGAGGGTGAAGCCCTCTCCAGAGAAGCCACCCTCTTCTTAACAGTATTTCCCCGCCTCCTGTCCATATGAATACTTTGACCTTAATGTTAAATCTTTTCTGAAGTCTTCAGATTTCAATAATCTTTATTACCATAAGAAATGTACAGAAATCGAGAAAGTGGAAATTCTAACCCCATTGGGCTTTTCCCACAAATGCCTGGGGCTTATCTAAATAATGAACTAATTTCTCATTGATGCATTCATATATGAACCCAAAAACTGAACAGTCCTTAGAAATGATAATCAGGCCTTCTCATGTGGGCAGAAGGAAAGGCTAAAAGAATCTCAAAGGGTTTGCAGCCAGGACACTCATTTAAAGAGGTCATATATGCTTCTATGTAGTTTTTTTTCTATCCTTGTTCCATTATTTTTCACCACAAAAATTATTTCCAATTTTTCATCCACTTTATGCCAAACAGCAGGGGGTGAAATGCTATACCTCTTTAAAGGCTCTCAGAATTTCATGTAGTCTGAGTTATGAAAACAGAAGATTCAGGTTTCAACCCAATAGTGTTTGCTTTGTAGACAGAAACTGAAGGATTACATGTAAAAGTAATCCTCTTTGCTAATAATGTTTAATGGAGGTTTAGTTTTGAGCTTTTTATTTCTTTAACAACTTATTGTTCCACCAGAAACAAGCACATTAACTATCTTAGTTCCTGTGGTGGTTGGTTTGTTCTTATCTCACTGGAGATGTTCCCTTTATTTCCATTAAAAAAAAAATCTATATTCTGTGGATTTGGGGTGGAGAGTTCTGTAGATGTCTCTTAGGTCCACTTGGTTCAGATCTGAGTTCAAGTCCTGGATATACTTGTTTCTTCTCAGCACCACATCGCACTTATTCTAAAATTTATCACATAATTGGAAGTAAAACACTCCTCAGCAAATGCAAAAGAACAGAAATCATAACAAACAGTCTCTCAGAGCACAGTGTAATCAAATTAGAACTCAGGATTAAGAAACTCCCTCAAAACTGCACAACTACATGGAAACTGAACAATCTGCTCCTGAACGACTACTGGATAAATAATGAAATGAAGGCAGAAATAAAGATGTTATTTGAAACCAATGAAAATGAAGACACAACATATCAGAATCTCTGGGACACATTTAAAGCAGTATTTAGAGGGAAATTGATAGCAGTAAATGCCCACAGGAGAAATGATGAAACATCTAAAATTGACACCCTAATGTCATGATTAAGAGAACTAGAGGCGCAAGATCAAACAAATTCAAAAGCTAGCAGAAGACAAGAAATAACTAAGATCAGAACAGAACTGAAGGAGATAGAGACATAAAAAAAAACCTTCAAAAAAATCAATGAATCGAGGAGTTAGTTTTTTGGAAAGATCAACAAAATAGACCACTGGCCAGACTAATAAAGAAGAAAACAGAGAATAATCAGATGCAATAAAAATGATAAAGGGGCTATCACTACCAATCCCATAGAAATACAAACTACTATCAGAGAATACTACAAAGACATCTATGCAAATAAACCAATAAATCTAGAAGAAATGGATAAATTCCTGGTCACTTACACCCTCCCAAGACTAAACCAGGGAGAAGCTGAATCCCTGAATAGACCAATAACAAGGTCTGATACTGAGGTAGCAATTAACAGCCTACCAACCAAAAAAAAAATCCAGGACCAGACAGATTCACAGCTGAATTCTACCAGAGGTACAAAGAGGAGCTGGTAACATTCCTTCTGAAACTATTCCAAACAATAGAAAAAGAGAGAATTTTCCCTAACTCATTTTATGAGGCCAGCCTCATCCTGATACCAAAACCTGGCAGAGACACACAACAAAAAGGAAATTTCAGGCTAGTATCCCTGATCAACATAGACAAGAAAATCTTTCATAAAATGCTGGCAAACTGAATTAGGCAGCACATCAAAAACTTACCATCACAATCAAATCGATTTCATCCCTGGGATGCAAGGCTGCTTTAACATATGCAAATCTATAAACATAATCCATCATATAAACAGAACCAAAGACAAAAACCACATGATTATCTCAATAGATGTAGAGAAGGCCTTCCACAAAATTCAACAGCCCTTTATGCTAAAAACTCTCAATAAACTAGGTATCAGTGGAACATATCTTAAAATAATAAGAGCTATTTATGACAAAGCCACAGCCAACATCATACCAAATGGGCAAAAACTGGAAGCATTCTCTTTGAAAACTGGCACAAGACAAGGATGCCTTCTCTGACCACGCCTATTCAACATAGAATTGGAAGTTCTGGCCAAAACAATCAGGCAAGAAAAAGAAATAAAGGGTATTCAGTTAGGAAAAGAGGAAGTCAAATTGTCTCTATTTGCAGATGACATGATTGTATATTTAGAAGACCCCAGCATCTCAGCCCAAAATCTCCTTAAGCTGATAAGCAACGTGAACAAAGTCTCAGGATACAAAATAAATGTGCAAAAATCATAAGCATTTCTATACACCAACAACAGACAAGCAGAGAGTCAAACCATGAGTGAACTCACATTCACAATTGCTACAAAGAGAATAAAATACCTAGGAATACAACTAAAAAGGGATGTGAAGGACCTATTTGAGGATAACTACAAACCACTGCTCAAGAAAATAAGAGATGACACAAACAAATGAAAAAACATTCCATGCTCATGGTTAGGAAGAATCAATACCATATGGCCATACTACCCAAAGTAATTTACAGATTCAATGCTATCCCCATCAAGTTACCATTGACTTTCTTCACAGAATTAGAAAAAACTACTTTAAACTTCATATGGAACCAAAAAAGTGCCCACAAAGCCAAGATAATCCTAAGAAAGAAAAAAAAAAAAGCTAGAGGCATCACACTACCTGACTTCAGACTATACTACAAGGGTACAGTAATCAAAACAGCATGGTACTGGTACCAAAACAGAGCTACAGACCCATGAAACAGAACAGAGGCCTCAGAAACAATGCCACACATCTACAACTATCTGATCCTTGACAAACCTGAAAAAAACAAACAATGAGGAAAGGATTCCCTATTTAATAAATGGTGTTGGGAAAACTGGCTACCCATATGCAGAAAGCTGAAACTGGATCCCTTCCTTACACTTTATACAAAAATTAACTCCAGATGGATTAAAGATTTAAACATAAGACTTAACACCATAAAAACCCTAGAAGAAAACCTAGGCAATACCATTCAGGACATAAGCATGGGCAAGGACTTCATGACTAAAACACCTAAAGCAATGGGAACAAAACCCAAAATAGACAAAGGGGATCTAATTAAACTTAAGAGCTTCTGTACAGCAAAAGAAACTATCATTAGAGTGAACCAGAAACCAACAGAATAGGAAAAAATTTATGCAATCTACTCATCCAACAAAGGGCTAATATCCAGAATCTACAAAGCACTTAAACAAATTTCAAGAAAAAAACAAACAACCCCATCAAAAACTGGGCAAAGGATATGAACAGACACTTCTCAAAAGAAGACATTTATGCAGCTAACAAACATATGAATAAGAGCTCATAATCACTGCTCTTTAGAGAAATGCAAATCAAAACCACATTGAGATACCATCTCACATCAGTTAGAATGGCAATCATTAAAAAATCAGGAGACAACAGATGCTGGAAAGGATGTGGAGAAATAGGAATGTTTTACACTGTTGGTGGGAATTTAAATTAGTTCAATCATTGTGGAAAATAGTGTGGTGATTCCTCAAGGTTCTAGAAATAGAAATACCATTTGAACCAGCAATCCCTTTACTGGGTATATACACAAAAGATTATAAACCATTCTATTATAAAGACATATGCAAACATATGTTTATTGCAGTACTGTTCCCAATAGCAAAGATTTGGAGCCAACCCAAATGCCCATCAGTGATAGACTGGATAAAGAAAATGTGGCACATACATACTATGGAATACTATGCAGCCATAAAAAAGGATTAGTTCGTGTCCTTTTTGCAGGGACATGGATAAAGCTGGAAACCATTATTCTCAGCAAACTGACACAAGAACAGAAAACCAAACACCACATGTTCTCACTCATAAGTGGATGTTGAAAAAGGAGAACACATGGACACAGAAAGGGGAATATCACACACTGGGGTCTGTCAGAGGAGTTGAGGCTAGGGGAGGGATATCAGGGGGTGGAGGGATAGCAGGTGGAGCAGAGGGATAGCAGGGAGAGATAGCAGAGGGATAGCAATATGAGAAATAATTAATGTAGATGGTGGGGTGATGGATGCAGCAAACCACCATAGTACTTGTATACCTATGTAATAAACCTGCATGTTCTGCACATTTACTCCAGAACTTAAAGCATAATAAAAGAAAAAGTAACTTTATTTGTGCTTCAAAATTTAAACCTGGGACACACTTACCTCATAGAAAATGTATTCTAAGACATATTTTTCTAGGACAAGTATCTGTTTTCCCTTAGTGTTCCCCAACACAGTACATACATGTGAATCACTTAATTTCAGTTTATAATTATTGCAGTTCTGTTAATTTGTGAGATTATACCCAGATCACACACACTCTGAAAATATTCCTAGTTGTATCCTAATTTTACTAATTGCCAAAGATTTTCTGCAATAATCTCAGTCACCCACTGGAGATGTTCTTGAGCCCTGAAAAGACAGATCATCATTCACAGAAATAGACAGCACTAAGCAAAAACACATTGTAGTTCATTCATCCTCATCTTCCAGTAGTCAACAAGTGCTTTCAAAATACTAGGAGTTAGATACATCAACATGTTCATTAATCTGCTTAGAGTTTGAAATTCATCATTTAGACATTTTCCTGTTGTTTGTTGTATTATTCCTGGCAACAGTAACCAACTTTATTTTAATTAGTAGCCAATTGTTCTTAATTTTCTGATGACTGACTCTACATTTTTGCCAGAGTTGTCCAATATTTTCCCCCAAAAACAAACACATAAGATAAGTAGTTGAAAGAGAAAACAAGCAAACAGTTTACAAGTCAGAAAGCCCTAGAACTGAGGTAGTATGCTGATACGCTCTCAACAAAAATGCCTGATCTAATACTTAGGATGTAAGCTAGATGCAAGCAACTTGGCACTCAACATAAAAGTTTTGCTAAGATTAATTTTGTTTCAGAAAAGCAAAGCTGACCTAGGCATACTGACTTGACTCCACGGTAGGATTCTGTTAAATAACTCTAGAAGTGTCTGTGATTTGCTATTTTTGTATGAAAACATATAAACAATCAAAGCTTATTTTAAAACCCTAAATTGTTTTTCTTTGTATTTTGATGTATTTGCAAATGAATAAGCCTGTTAGCCCAGGGAATTATTTCCATAGATAGGCTTAAACATATAGATAGGGTTATATGTTATAAAATCTCAGTTGGGGATGGGAATGGAGTGCTCTAAATAATTGAATTTTATAGTTAAGTTTATTAAAGAAGTTAAATGAAACCCTATAACATGTGAAAGTAATAATCACCCATTATTTTAAAAACCTTCTTCTTCCTTGGATTCCACGACATTCCTTTCTACTAATTATTTTCCTGTGTGCTGACCATTCTTCTGATTATTACTGATTTCTCTTATTCTTCAACATCCCCTAAATGTTTCCACATTTCTTTCCTCAATAACAATTCTCTACACTCATTTAGTATGAAATTAGTCTTTCACACACCTTCCATTATCAACTCTATATAAAAAGTAACACCATAACAAATCACTATGGTAGAGAGATGAAGGAAAAAAAAGAGAAAAGAGAATGAGAGAGACAGACAGAGGGAGGGACACCTTACTCCTAAAATATTTTCCCCCAGCTTCTCCCCCAAGTTCCAGACTCACTTTTCCAACTTCAAGGTTGGAAACATTCCCACTTGAATAACATCTTAAATACTCAAACAGATGTTGTAACCACATATTTAAAATAATGTTTTATTGAGTTATAATTGATATAAAATTAATTGCATATATTTAAATGTGCAATTTGATACATTTTGATATATGTATACACCCATGAAATCATCACAATGAAAATAGCAAACATATAGCTCACTGCCCAAAATTTCCTCGTCTTTTCATAATCACTTCCTCTCTCACTCTTCACCACAGACCCTCCCTTAGCTGACCCTCCCATGCCCAAAGAAATTGATTTTATTTTTGTCAATACAGATTTTTTTGCATTTTATAGTTTCACATGAATTAAATCAAATAGTATATACTCTTTTTAGATTAGCTTCTTTAACTCATAAGGCATAAGTAGATTTGTCCTTGTTGTTGAATGTATCCACGGTGCATTCTTTTTTGTTGTTGAGTAGTATTGCACTGTATACCATGCATTATATGCCATGCATGGTACACCATGCTTGGAAGCATGATGCTGGCAACTGCTCAACTTCTGGGAATGCCTTATGAAACTTGCAATCTGTGGCAGAAGGTAGAGGACAGAATGCACATGACAAGGGCAGAGCTGGAGCAAGAGAAGGAGAGCAAGGTGCCACACACTTTCAAACAGCCAGATCTCACGAGAACTCACTATTGTGGGGAAAGCACCAAGTGGATGGTGCTAAATCATTCATGAGAAATCTAACTCATGATTTCATCAATCCCACCAGGTCCTACCTCCAATACTACAGATTACAATTCAACATGAAATTTGGGCAGGGACACATATCCAAACTATATCACTGTCTTTTCCCTAATCTATGTTCTTGGCAGCTATGTCAAAAATGAGTTCACTGTAGGTGCATAGATTAGTTTCTGGGTTGTCTATTCTGTTCCATTGGTCTATGTGTCTATTTTTATGCCAGTACCATGCTGTTTTTGGTGACTATAGTTTTATAGTATAATTTGATATCCGATAGTGTGATTCCTCCAGTTTCATTCAATTTGCTCAGGATAGTTTGGGTTATTCTAGGACTTTTGTGATTCCATGTCAGTCTTAGGATTGTTTATTCTACTCCTGTGAAGAATGTCATTGGGTTTTTGATATGGAGTGCACTGAGTCTGTAGACTGTTTTGGCTAGTATGGACATTTTAACAACATTGATTCTTTCAATCCATAAACATGGAATATCTTTCCATTTTTCTGTGTCTTCTTCCGTCTATTTCATCAGTGTTATATAGTTTTTGTTTTTTGAGATGGAGTCTCACTCTGTCACCCAGGTTGGAGTGCAGTGACTGCAACCTCCACCTCCCAGGCTCAAGCAATTCTCCTGCCTCAACCTCCTGAGTAGCTGGGACTACAGGCAAGCACCACCATGCCTGGCTAATTTTTGTATTTTTAGTAGAGTTTTCACCATGTTGGCCAGGGTGGTCTCAAACTCCTGACTTCCAGTGATCCACCTGCCTCAACCTCCCAAAGTGCTGTGATTATGAGAATGAGCCACCATGTTTGGCCAGTATTATATAGTTTTAACTGTAGAGATTTCACTTGTTTGGTTAAGTTCATGCATAAGTAGTTAACTTTATTCATAGCTATTGTAAATGGGATTACTTTCTTGATTTCTTTTTCAGATTGTTTTCTATTAGCATACAGAAGGGCTATTCAATTTTTGTATAAATTAATGCTGTATGTTAATTTTGTATCCTGCAATGTTATTGAATTTATCTATCAGTTCTAATAGTTTTTTGTGGAGTCTTTAGGTTTTTCCAAATATAAGATTATATCATCTGCAAACAAGGATAATTTGGCTTCTTCCATTCCAGTCTGGATACATTTTATTTCTTTCTCTTGTGTAATTGCTCTGGCTAAGATTTCCAGTACTTTGTTGAAGAATAGTGATCAAAGTGGGCAACCCAGTCATGTTCCAAATCTAAGAGGAAAGGCTTTCAGTTTTTTGCCATTCAATATAATACTGGATGTGAGTCTATCATGTATGCCTTTTATTATGTTGAGGTATATTCCTTCTATACCCAGTTTTTTTAGAGTTTTTATTATGAAGGGATGTTAGATTTTATCTAATGCTTTTTCAGCATCAGTTGAAATTATCATATGGTTTTTGTCCTTCATTCTGTTGATATATCACATTGATTGATTTGCATACGTTGAACTATCTTTTCATCCCTGGGATAAATCGCACTTGGTCATGATGATTGGTCTTTTTAATGTATTGTTGAATTCAGTTTGCTAGCATTTTGTTGAGGATTTTTGCATCAGTATTCATTAGAAAACTTGGCCTGTAGTTTTTCTTTTTTGATGTGTCTTTGTCTGGTTTTGGTATCAGGATAATACTGGCCTCATAGAATGAGTTTGAGAGTAATCACTTTTTTTCTATTTTTTGGAAAAATTGAGTAGAATTGGTATTAGCTCTTCTTTAAATGTTTGGTAGAATTCAGTGATAAAGCCATTGGGCCCACGCTTTCCTTTGCTAAGAGGCTTTTTTTTTCTTCAACTTTTATTTTAAATCAAGGGATTTGTTACATAGGTAAATGTGTGCCGTGGTGGTTTGCTGCACAGATCATCTCATCACCTAGGTATTAAGCCCAGCATCCGTTAGCTATTCTTCCTGACGCTCTCCCTCCTCCCATATCCACCCCAATCAGTAAGCCCCAGTGTGTATTGTTCTTCCTTATGTGTTCATGTGTTCTCATCACTCAGCTACCACTTATAAGTGAGAACATGTGATGTTTTGTTTTGTTTTCTGTTCCTGAGTTAGTTTGATGAGAATAATATCTTCCAACTCCATTCATGTCCCTGCAAAGAACATGATCTTGTTTCTTTTTATGGCTGCACAGTATTGCCTGGTGTACTTTTGCCTCATAGAATGAGTTTGAAAGTATTCCCTCCTCCTCTATTTTTCAAAGTAGTTTGAGTAGGATTGATATTAGTTCTTTTTCAAATGTTTGGTAAAATTCAGCAGTGAAGCCATTGAATTCCAGGCTTTTCTTTGTTGGAAGATTTTTCATTACAGTTTTGATCTTGTTACTTGTTATTGGTCTGTTCAGAATTTAGATTTCTTCATGGTTCAATTTTGATAGGCTGTCTGTGTCTAGGAACTTATACATTTCCTTTAGACTTTCCAGTATATAGGCATATCGTTGCTCAAATTAGCCACTAACAATCCTTTGAATTTCTGTGGTATCAGTTGTAATGTGTCCTTTTTCATCTCTGTTTTTGAGTCCTCTGCATTTTTCCCTTAGTCTGGCTACATGTTTGTCAATTTTGTTATCTTTTGAAAAAAGCCAACTTTTTGTCTCATTGGTGTTTTGTATTATTTTCCTCATTTCAAATTCATTTATTTCTGCTTCAACTTTTATTATTTATTTTCTCCTACTAATTTTGAGTTTGGTTTGCTCTTGCTTTTATATTCTTTAAGATGAATCATTATATTATTTCTCTGGTTTTTCTTCTTTTTGATGTAGGCACTTATAGCTATAAATTTCCCTCCTAGTACTTCTTTACTGTATCCCAAAGGTTTTTGTATGTTTTCATTATCATTTGTTTCAAGAAATTTTTCAATTTTCTTCTTAATTTCTTCATTGACCCACTGGTCATTCAGAACTATATTGCTGAATTTCCATGTGTTTGTATAGTTTACAAAGTTCCTCTTGTTATTGATTTATAGTTTTATTCCATGTGGTTGGAGAAGATGCTTGATATTATTTCAGTTTTTTTTTAATGTTTTAAGATTTATTTTGTAATCTAACATATGGCCTGTCCTTGAGAATGATTTATGTGCTAAGGAGAAGAATGTGTATTCTGCAGCCATTAGATGAAATGTTCTGTAAATCTCTATTAGATCCATTTGTTCTATAGTGCAGATTAAGTCCAAAGTTTCTTTGTTACTTTTCTATCTGGGAGATCTGTCCAGTGCTGAAAGAGAGGTGTTAAAGTCTCTGGATACTATTGTATTGAGATCTATTTCCCTCTTTAGCTCTATTAATATTTGCTCTATATATCTGGATATTGAATGCATATATATATTTATAATATATATTGAATGCATATATATTTTTATAATCATTATACCGTCTTGCTGAATTGACCTCTTTATCATTATATAATGACTTTCTTTGTCTCTTATAGTTTTTTGTCTTGAAATCTATTTTGTCTAATATAAATGTAGCTACTCCTGGTTTCTTTTTTTTTTTTTTTGTTTCCATTTGCATAGAATATCTTTCCCTTCCCTTTATTTTCAGCCTATGTGTATATTTATAGGTGAAGCATGTTTCTTATAAGCAACAGATCATTGAGTCTTATTTTTTCATCCATTCAGCCACTCTCTGTCTTTTGATTGGAGAGTTTAGTTTATTTACAATCTTATTATAGATAAGTAAGGACTTACTTCTGCCATTTTGTTACTTGTTTTCTGTTTGTTTTGTGATCTTCTCTTCCCTTTTTCCTTTATTCTTTTTTTTTAGTGAAGTTGATTTTCTCTGGTGCTATGATTTCTTTTTGTTTTTTGTGTATCTATTGTGTGTTTTTTGGTTTGAAGTTACTGTGAGGTTTGCAAATACTATCTTATAACTCATTATTTTAAATTGAAGACAACACTAATTATATAAACAAACAAACATGCCAAAAAAACTAGTAAAAATTCTACACTCTTCACTTCATCCCCCCAGCTTTCTAACTTTTTGTTGCTTTTTATTATGTCTTATTGTAGTCTGTGTCCACACAGAAAATGCCACACCCTTAAGAAAATGCCCAGGACCATTTTCTTAAGGGTGGTGAAGTCCCCCCAGGCTCCAGGTGTGTCCACAGATGCTATTTGTGAGCTAAGGATTGGAGTCAAAACCCTTTGAAATTTATTTAAAATTCTATTCTACTGCAGCTAAGCTGGCACTCAAACCACAATAGAAATTTCTTCCCTTCCCACTGACAGAGGAGCTCTCTCTGCGGCCACCACCACTACCAGTCCACAGAGGGTTCTGCTGGGCCACAGCTGATGTTTGCTTTAAGCCCAAGGGCTGCTCTGTCAGCTTGTGGTGAATGGTGCCAAGCCTGGGACTCACCATTCAAGGTAGTAGGCTCCCCTCTGACCCAAAACAGGTCCAGAAATGGTGTCCACCTATAAAGACACACATAGTCTTTGATAAAAAGCTTTTATCAAACAGAAGGAGACTTTCACCATAGCCACCACAGCTGGGAATGTGCCAAGTCACCCTTGAAGCCAGCACAGCTCAGAGCCCAAGGCCCCCAGCATGTTCCCTGGGTACCACTGCTGGCTATTCAGGGACCAAGGGTTCCTTACTCAGCAGACGATTAATTCTTCCAGGACTAGGTTCTTCCCTTCAAGGCAGCAGATCCTTTTGCACCAGTGTGTGTCTCAAAATGTCATCTTTAAAGTAGGCCTGGAATGAGGGCCTCAGGACTCTGCCTGGTGGCCTATCCTACTGTGGCTGAGCTGATATCCAAGATGCAAGACATCATCCTCTTAACTCTTCACTCTCCTATCCTTAAGCAGAAGGAAGGAGTCACTTTTGTTGCTGTGAGCACAAGCCCTCCCTTAGCCACATCAGCTGATGTCCCCTAGGTTACACGCCACCCTAGTCCACTGGCTCTAAGCCCAGTCTAGCGCTAGGAGTTGCCTAGCAATTGCAGTCTTTGTGCCCTAGACTGCATTTCAAACTTTACCTAGAACTCGTAGGGCACTAGAGCCCACACTCCAAGAAACTCAGGTTCTGATCACTGGAATGGGCAATTCCATTCTGGCTAAGGTTGTCCAAATGCTTTCGCCATGCACAGGAATTGGCTAAGCCCAGCATAGCTTTATTCTCCACCGTGACGGGGCAGCACTAAGTTCAGTGTAGTCCCCCAGTTGCTGCACTCTCCCTCCCCAAAATGCACAGATTTTCTGTGCTAAGGAAACGAGATGGGGATTTGAGAGGTGTGGCATTGGCAATTCAAAACAAGTGTCTCTCCTGGCCTCCTCAATGACTCTTTCAGTGATATGAACTTAAAGTCTGGTGTTCTGCACCCAATATTTACTTCTTGTGATGTGCTTTTCTCTATAGTTGTTAAATTTGGCATTCCAGTGGCGGGGAGCCAGTAGTGTAGGCTTCTGTTCTACCATCTTGCCACTATATATCTAACTTTTAAAGTAACTCTCAAACTGCTTTACAAAGTGATTGTACCATTTTACATTTCTGTCAGCAGTACATGAGATATTTAGTTCCTCCGCATTCTCACCAATACTTGGTATGGTCAATCATTTTAATTTTAATCATTTTTATAGATATGTAGTAGTATCTCATTGCAGTTTCAAATTTGCATTTCCCTAATGGGTAATATTGGGCACCTTTTCATGTAATTACTTGTCATCTATGTGTCTTCTTTGGTGAAATGTCTGTTCAAATCTTTAGCCCATATTTTAATTGGATTATTTCTTTTCTTATTGTTGAGTTTCAAGTGTTCTTTATCTTTTTCGGATACAAGTCCTTTATGAAATATGTATTATTGTCAAAGATTTTATCTAAATATGTGCTTTTCACTCTCTTAATAGTGTCTTTGAAAAACAGAAATTTTGAATTTGATGAAGTCTAATTTATCAATTCATCCTTTTATCAGTTGTGATTTTGGTGGGGTTTTGTTTTGTTTTGTTTTGTTTTGTTTTGGTTTTGTTGTTTGTTTTTGAGACAGGATCTCACTCTCGCCCAGGCTGGAGTGCAGCAGGACAGTCTTGACTCACTGCAACCTCTGCCTCCCAGGTTCAAGAAATTCTAGTGCCTCAGCTTCCCAAGTAGCTAAAACTATAGGTTCATGCCACCATGCCTAACTAATTTTTGTATTTTTCGTAGAGACAGGGTTTCACCACGTGGGCCAGGTTGGTCTCCAACTCCCGACCTCAAGTGATCCACCTGACTCAGCCTCCCAAAGTGCTGGGATTATAGGCATGAGCCACCGCACCAGGCTGATTTTGATGTTTTATCTAAGAAATATGTGCTGAACCAAAGGTTATGAAGATTTTCTCCCACATTTTCTTCTAAGAGTTTAGGATTTACATTGACATATATGATCTACTTTGAGTTAGTTTTCGTATATGTTGCATGGCATCGAGTTTAATTCTCACAACATCCTATATGGTAGGTACTTTTATAATTAATAATTTATAATTAATATCTCCATTTTATTTTTTTTTATATATACTTTTTATTGCATTTTAGGTTTGGGGGTACATGTGAAGAACATGCAAGATTGTTACATAGGAACACACATGGCAGTGTGATTTGCTGCCTTCCTCCCCATCACCTATATCTGATAATATCTCCATTTTAAAAATGAGTAACTTGAAGCACATAGTGACTTGTCCAAAGACAAATAACCAAACCAGGATTTGAATACAGGATATCCATATCTCTATCTATATGTATGTTAAGGAACTTGGATCAAGCCCATTCTCTTAATCACTTTACACACTATCTCTCATGTGTTGCATATGGAGTAATATATTTATGTATATGCATGTGTGTGTATTGATTGATAAAATACTTACCTTTACTTTGTGTGGTGCACTCTATTTTCTATTTTATTACCCTTTTTTTAAAATTCACTGCAAACCACTAATTCCATTTACAACCCATATTTTTAAAACACTTGAAAAACACAGCTATACTAACCAGGCTGGGTTTCCTTTTTAGATTTTCTTTTTAGAAAGGAAAAATGCAAACTTTAAAGACAGCTATAAATTGGTTATTAAGTAAAAGGGAGAGCCCGAAGTTTCTGTCTCATGAGAAGACAGTTATCTATCACTTGAGACAGAAAAGAAGGAGAAATTATTCTTGTATGGTATTAGTAAGTAAATATGCCCGCAACTCAGACACGGAGAAACCATTCTCTAAGCCTCAAGTTCACCATAATAGTACAGTTACCACATATATTTTTATTCATTTGAAGTAGTTTTTGAAGGTTATTTTAATTTTTTGTTTTATTTTTTAAGTTATGGGATACATGTACAGAACTCTGTACAGGTTTGTAATATAAGTCTACATGTGCCATCATGGTTTGCTGCATCCATCAACCCATCATCTACATTAGGTATTTATCCTAATGCTATCCCTCTCCTTACCCTCCAACCCCTGACAGGCCCCAGTGTGTGATGTTCCCTTCCCTGTGCCCATGTGGTCTCACTGTTCAACTCCCAATTATGAGTGAGAACATGCAGTGTTTGGTTTTCTGTTCCTGTGTTAGTTTGCTGAGAATGATGGTTTCCAGCTTCATCCATGTTGGTGAAAAATACATGAACTCATTCTTTTTTATGGCTGCATAGTATTCCATGCTGTATATGTGCCACATTTTCTTTATCCAGTCTAACATTGATAAGACATTTAGGTTGGTTCCAAGTCTTTGCTATTGTGACTAGTGCTTCAATAAACGTACATGTGCATGTACCTTTACAGTAGAATGATTTATAATCCTTTGGGTATATACCCAGTAATGGGATTGCAGGGTCAAATCGTATTTCTAGTTCTGGATACTTGAAAAATTGCCACACTGTCTTCCACAATGGTTGAAATAATTTACATTCCCACCAATAGTGTAAAAGGGTTCCTATTTCTCCACATCCTCTCCAGCATCTGTTGTTTCCTGACATTTTAATGATTGCCATTTTAACTGGCATGAGATGGTATCTCATTGTGGTTTTGCTTTGCATTTCTCTAATGACTAGTGATGAGTTTTTTTTCATGTTTGTTGACTACATAAATGTCTTTTTTTGAAAAGTGTCTGTTCATCCTTCACCCATTTTTAGATGGGGTTGTTTTTTCTTATAAATTTAAGTTATTTGTAAATTCCAGATAATAGCCCTTTGTCAGATGAATAGACTGCAAACTTTTTCTCCCATTTGGTGGGTTGCTTGAAGATAGTTTCTCTTGCTGTGCAGAAGCTCTTTAGTTTAATTAGATCCCATTTGTCTTTTGGCTTTTGTTGCCATTGATTTTAGTGTTTCAGTCATGAAGTCTTTGCCCATGCCTATGTCCTGAATTGTATTGCCTAGGTTTTCTTCTAGGATTTTTATGGTTTTAGGTCTTAGGTTTAAGTCTTTAATCCACCTTGAGTTAATTTTTGTATAAGGTGTAAGGAAGGGGTCCAGGAATCCTTTCTCCATTGCTGGTTTTTGTCAGGTTTGTCAAAGATCAGAGGGTTGTAGATGTGTGGCATTATTTCTGAGGCCTTTGTTCTGTTCCATTGGTCTATATATCTGTTTTGGTACCAGTACCATGCTGTTCTGGTTACTGTAGTCTTGTAGTATAGTTTGAAGTCAGGTAGCACCATGCCTCCAGCTTTGTTCTTTTTGCTTAGAATTATCTTGGCTATACAGGCTCTTTTTTAGTTCCATATGAAATTTAAAGTAGTCTTTTCTAATTCTGTGAAGGAAGTCAATGGTAGTTTGATGGGAATAGCATTGAATCTATACATTACTTTGTATAGATTCGTCCTATCCATGAGCATGGAATGTTTTTCCATTTTTTTGTATCCTCTCTTATTTCCTTGAGCAGTGGTTTGTAGTTCTTTTTGAAGAGGTCCTTCACATCCCTTGTAAGTTGTATTCCTAGGTATTTTATTCTCTTTGTAGCAATTGTGAATGGGAGTTAACTCATGATTTGGCTCTCTGTTTGTCTGTTATTGGTGTATAAAAATGCTTGTGATTGTTGTGCATTGATTTTGTATCCTGAGACTTTGCTGAGGTTGCTTGTCAGCTTAAGGAGCTTGAACTCAGATGATGGGGTTTTCTAAATATACAAATCTGTCATCGGCAAACAGAGATAATTTGACTTCCTATCTTCCTATTTGAATATGCTTTATTTCTTTCTCTTGGCTGACTGCCCTGGCCAGAACTTCCAATACTATGTTGAATAGGAGTAATGAGAAAAGACATCCTTTTCTTGTGCCAGTTTTCAAAGGGAATGCTTCCAGCTTTTGCCCATTCGGTATGATACTGGCTGTGGGTTTGTCATAAGTAGCTTATTATTTTGAAATATGTTCCAACAATACCTAGTTTATTGAGTGTTTTTAGTATAAAGGGGTGTTGAATTTTATCAAAGGCCTTTTCTGCATCTATTAGATAATCATGTGGTTGTTGTCATTGGTTCTGTTTATGTGATAGATTACATTTATTGATTTGCATATGTTGAACCAGCCTTGCATCCCAGAAATGAAGTTTCTTTAATGTGTTGCTGGATTTGATTTGCCAGTATTTTATTGAGGATTTTCACATCAATACTCATCAGGGATATCGGCCTGAAATTTTCTTTTTTTGTTGTGTCTCTGCCAGTTTATGGCATCAGGATGATGCTGGCCTCATAAAATGAGATAGGGAGAAGTCCCTCTTTTTCTGTTGTTTGGAATCGTTTCAGAAGGAATGGTACCAGCTCCTCTTTGTACCACTGGTAGAAACTGGCTGGGAATCTATCTGGTCCTGGGCTTTTTCTTGGTTGGTAGGCTGTTACTTACTGCTTCAATTTCAGAAATTGTTATGGGTCTATTCAGAGATTTGACTTCTTCCTGGTTTAGTCTTAGGAGGGTGTATGTGTCCAGGAATTTATTCATTTCTACTAGATTTTATAGTTTATTTGCATAGAGATGTTTATACTATTCTCTGACAGTAGTTTGTATTTCTGTGGGATCAGTGATGAGCTTCCCTTTATCATTTTTTTTTTGTGCCTACTTGATTCTTCTCCCTTCTTGTTTATTAGTCTTGCTAGCAGTCTATTTTGCTAATCTTTTCAAAAAATCAGCTCCAGGATTCATTGATTTTTTGAAGGGTTTTTTGTGTCTCTATATCCTTCAGTATTGCTCTGATCTTAGTTATTTCTTGTCTTCTAGCTTTTGAACTTGTTTGCTCTTGCTTATCTGGTTCTTTTAATTGTGATGTTAGTGTGTTGATTTTAAGGGACACCCACTTTCCCCTGTGGGCATTTAGTGTTATAAATTTCCCTCTAAACACTGCTTTAAATATGTCCCAGAGATTCTGGTACATTGTGTCTTTGTTCTTAATGGTTTCAAATAACTTATTTGTTTCTGCCTTAATTCTGTTATTTACTCAGTAGTCATTCAAGAGCAGATTGTTCAGTTTCCATGTGGTTGTGTGATTTTGAGTTTCTTAATCCTGAGTTCTAATTTGATTGCACTGTGGTCTGAGAGACTGTTTGTTATGATTTCCATTGCTTTGCATTTGCTGAGGAGTGTTTTACTTCCAATTATGTGATCAATTTTAGAATAAGTGCTATGTGGTGCTGAGAAGAATGTATATTCTGTTTATTTTGGTGGAGAGTTCTACAAATGTCTATTAGGTCTGATTGGTCCAGAGCTGGGTTCAAGTCCAGAATATTCTTGTTAACTTTCTGTCTCATTGATCTGTCTAATATTGACAGTAAGGTGTTAAAGTCTCCCACTATTACTGTGTAGGAGTCTAAGTCTCTTTGCATATCTCTAGGAACTTGCTTTATGAATTTGGATGCTCCTGTACTGGGTGCTTATATATTTAGAATAGTTAGGTCTTCTTGTTGCATTGATCCCTTTACCATTATGTAATGTCCTTCTTTGTGTGTGTGTGTGTGTTTTTTTTTTTATCTTTGTTGGTTTAAAGTCTGTTTTATCAGAGACTAAAATTGCAATGCCTGATATATTTTGCTTTCCATTTGCTTGGTAAATATTCCTCTATCCCTTTATTTGGAGCATATGTGTGTCTTTTCACGTGAGATGGATCTCCTGAATACATCACACTGAAGGGTCTTGACTCTTTATCCAATTTGCCAGTCTGTGTCTTTTAATTGGGGCATTTAGCCCATTTACATTTAAGGTTAATATTATTATGTGTGAATTTGATCCTGTCATTACAATGCTAGCTGGTTATTTTGCCCATTAGTGGTTGCAGTTTCTTCACAGTGTTGTTGGTCTTTACATTTTGGTTTGTTTTTGCAGTGGCTGGTACTGGTTCTTCCTTTCCATATTTAGTGCTTCCTTCAGGAGCTCTTGTAAGGTAGACCTGGTGATGACAAAATCTCTCAGCATTTGCTTGTCTATACAGGATTTTATTTATCCTTCACTTATGAAGCTTAGTTTGGTTGGATATGAAATTCTGGTTTGAAAATTCTTTTCTTTAGAATGTTGAATACTACCCCCCACTGTCTTCTGGCTTGTAGGGTTTCTGCACAGAGATATCCTGTTAGTCTGATGGGCTTCCCTTTGTGGGTAACCTAATCTTTCTAGCTACGCTTAACATTTTTTCCTTTATTTTAACTTTGGTGAATCTGACAATTATGTTTCTTGGGGTTGCTCTTCTTGAAGAGTATCTTTGTGGTGTCCTCTGTATTTCCTGAATTTGAATGTTGGCCTGTCTTACTAAGGTTGGGGAACTTCTCCTGGATAATATCCTGATGTATTTCCAACTTGGTTCCATTCTCCCTGTCACTTTCACATACACAAATCAAACATAGGTTTGGACTTTTCACAAAGTCCCATATTTCTTGGAGGTTTTGTTCATTCCATTTCATTCATTTCTCTCTAATCTTGTCTTCATGCTTTATTTCTTTAAATTGATCTTCAATTTCTGATATCCTTTCTTCTGCTTGATTGATTGATTTGGTTATTGATACTTGTGTTTACTTCATGAAGTTCATGTGCTGTCTTTTTCAGCTCCATCAGTTCAATTATTTTCTTCTCTAAACTGTTTATTTTAGTTAGCAATTCCTCTAACCTTTTATCAAGGTTCTTAGCTTCCTTGCATTGGGTTAGAACATGCTCTTTTAGCTCAGAGGAATTTGTTATTACCCACCTCTGAAGCCTACTTCTGTCAATTCATCAAACTCATTCCCATCCTGTTTTGTTCTCTTGCTGGCAAGGAGTTGTGATCCTTTGGAGGAGAAGAGGCACTCTGGTTTTTGGAATTTTCAGCCTTTTTGTGCTGGTTTTTCCTCATCTTTGTGGATTTATTTCCTTTGGTCTTTGCTGTTAGTGACCTTTGGATGGAGTTTTTATGTGGTCTTTTGTTGTTATTGATGTTGATGCTATTGCTTTCTATTTGTTACTTTGTCTTCTAACAGTCAGGACCCTCTTCTACAGGTCTGCTGGATTTTGCTGGGGGTCTACTCCAGACCCTGTTTGCCTGGATAGCATCAGCTGAGGCTATAGAACAGCAAAGACTGCTGCCTGCTCCTTCCTCTGGAAGCTTTTTCCCAGAGGGGCACCTGCCAGATGCCAGCCAAAGCTCTCCTGTATGACATGTCTATCTCCCATCAGGAGGCACTGGATTCAGGGACCCACTGGAGGAGGCAGTGTGTCCCTTAGCAGAGCTTGAGCACCGTGCTGGGAGATCTACTGCTGTCTTCAGAGCCAGCAGGCAGAAACATTTAAGTCTGCTGAAGCTGTGCCCACAGCCACTCCTTTCCCCAGGTGCTCTATCCCAGGGAGATGGAAGTTTTATCCATCAGTCCCTGAGTGGGGCTGTTGCCTTTCTTTTAGAGATGCCCTGCCCAGAGAGAAGGAATCTAGAGAGGCAGTCTGGCTACAGTGGCTTTGCTGAGCTGCAGTGGGATCAGCCCAGTCTGAACTTCCTGGCAGCATTGTTTACACTGTGAGGGGAAAATCACCTACTCAAGCCTCGGTAGTGGCAGACGCCCCTCCGCCACCAAGCTTGAATGTCCCAGGTCAACTTCAGACTGCTGTGCTGGCAGTGAGAATTTAAAGCCAGTGGAACTTAACTTGCTGGGATCCATGGAAGGCAAGACCACTTGGCTCCCTGGCTTCAGCCCCCTTTCCAGGGGAGTGAATGGTTCTGTCTCACTGGCATTCTAGGCGCCACTGTAGCATGAAAGAAAACTCCTGCAGCTAACTTGGTGTCTGCCCAAACAGCCACCCAGTTTTGTGCTTAAAACCCAGGGCCCTTGTGGTGTAGGTACATGAGGGAATCTCCTGGCCTGTGGGTTGCAAAGACTGTGGGAAAAGCATAGTATCTAGGCCGGATAGCTCCATCCCTCACAGCATAGTCCCTCATGGCTTCCCTTGGCTAGGAGAGGAAGTTCTCTGACACCTTGCACTTCTCAGGTGAGGTGATGCCCCACTCTGCTTTGGCTCACCCTCTGTGGGCTGCATCCACTGTCTGACCAGTCCCAATGAGACGAACAGGGTACCTTAGTTGGAAATGCAGAAATCACCACTTTCTGCATTGGTCTCGCTGGGAGCTGCAGACTGGAACTGTTCCTATTCAGCCATCTTGCCTGGGAATCCATTTGAAGTCTTTTTAAAACAACTAATACTGTCTGCAAGAAAACAATTAAATTCAGCAAAGATTTATCATGTTAATAAAATTAGAATAGCATCTCTTTGGTTCTTACTATATGTCAGGATTGTTCTGATCACTCTCTCTGTAGGTTAATTCATTTATTAAGCCTCACAATCCTATAAGATGAGTGCTATTAGGTTGGTTCAAAAGTAATTGCAGTTTTTGCCATTAAAAGTAATGGCAAGGTCGGCCATGGTGGCTCACATCTGTAATCCCAGCACTTTGGGAGGCCAAGTAGGGCAGATCACTTGAGGTCAGTGGTTTGAGACCAGCTGGCCAATATGGTGAAACTCCGTCTTTACTAAAAATACAAAAAAAAAAAAAAAAAAAAAAAAAAAAAAAAAAAAAAAAAAGCCAGGTGTGGTGGTACATGTCTGTGATCCTAGCTACTTGGGAAGCTGAGGTGGGAGGATTCCTTAAACCCGGGAGACAGATACAGTGATCCAAGATCACACCACTGCACTGCAGCCTCAGAGTGAGACTTCATCTCAAAAAAAAAAAAAAAAAAAAAAATGTAATGGCAAAAACAGTAATTGCCTTTGCACCAATCTAATGTTAAGCCCAATTTGCAGACAAGGGCACTTAAGATTTGCATAAAATCACACAGGTAATAATCAAAAGGCTGCATTCTCTTTGCTACCACTCTGTACTATCTCCCATTCAATGTTTAAGTCACTGTGCTGGGTGCTACACAGCAATCTCTAAAGCAAAATAATTTATAAACTTCTATAATAATTAAGTAATGCTAAATCTTCTATAACTATATTAAGAGAGACCTAGCTCAATGCTCAGGCCCAAATGAGCATTTCATACGTTTCCAAAAAGAGTGGCTTCTTGTTTACTTAATTCCATGACTACTATAATAAACTTCTCTTTAATGTTTGCATATTGTTATGGCTTAATATTATTTAAAATTTATAATTCTATCTAATTAAATTTATATCATGTAAGTTTTATAATCTACATGACAGAATTTATATCACTCTGATTTAGCTCACTGAGTAGATTCTACTGGAATAGACATCTTTTTACATTATGGTGTTTATATCATCATTTATATCTAGTACTGACACTAAGATTAGCAATAATAGTGTCCCTAGGGGGGAGAGGTGTATACATGTAATGTGTATCTATTTATACATGTACAAAGGTAGTCTTAGTGGCCTATAAAGGTCATAAAGTTCTGGTTTTGTCCTTGCCCAAGAGATTTTCATAAATGCAACCAAAAAATAGAACATGCAAATTAACACTATCTTTCTGATACTCTCAGTAGGTATTTATAGGGCCACTTCTATGACCTTATAAATGATACTAGGTTGAGTATCTTTTATCTGAAATGTTTGGGACAAGACATGTTTCACATTTAGAATTTTTTTCAGATTGTGAAATATTTGCATAGACATAATGAGATATGCTGGGGATGGGACCCAAGACTAAACATAAAATTCATTCATGTTTTATATACACCTAATACATATAACCTGACAGTAATTTTACACAATATTCTTAATAATTTTGTGCATAAAACAAAGTTTTGGCTGCTTTTTGACTGTGACCTGTCACACGAGCTGTGGTGTGGAATTTCCCACTTGTGGCATCACGTCAGTGCTCAAAAACTTTCAGATTTTGGAGCATTTCAATTTTTGGATTAGGGATTGTCAACCTTTACTATTGCTTATGTCATTGAAGTAGAACTTTAAAAAATTAAAACTCCCCTTTTAATTTCCTGAGGCAGCCTACAATCAAACCTTTGTAATTAAACCTTTAAAAAGTCTGTTGAAATTATTCCAGACTAGTTCTTCTAGTTTTTACTTGCCTTTTCAAATGTCTGGTATATAATGGATTCTCAATGAATGTGATAAGGATGCAACAGTTTAGTTTACATGCAAAATCATGAGAAACCCTATGAAAAACTCAAGGCCTATACCCAAAGAATGCTGTATCAGATATTATCCCAGTCAGACCAATATTCAGCTATTAAATGATTGACAGTCTGTGTTAAGGAAGTTTAGAGGCTTTTTTCATATTCACTCTAAGATGATCAGAATATACTATGAAATACATAGGACTGGCTGAGCACAGTGGTTCATGCCTGTAATTCCAGCACTTTGGGAGGTCAAGGCAGGTGAATCATTCGAGGCCAGGTGTTCAAGACCAGCCTGGCCAACATGGTAAAATCCCGTCTCTACTAAAAAAAAAAAAATAGAAAAATTAGCTGGGTGTAGTGGCACACGACTGTAATCCTAGCTACTCAGGAGGCTGAGACACAAGAATTGCTTAAATCTGGGAGGCAGAAGTTATCCTGAGCCAAGATTGCACCACTGCACTCCATCGTGGGCTATAGAGTGAGACTCTGCTGAAAAAAAAAAAAAAAGAAAGAAAGAAAGGAAGGAAGAAAAGAAGGAAGGAGAGAGGGGAGGAAGGGAGGGAAAAAAAACAAGAAATACATAGGATTGTGTCTATTATACTGTGGATTAATCCCATTTGGGGATTGGGTCATAAACAGTATTTAAATAATCTCAATCAGTTCCAAGTTTCATTTAAGAGCAAATTCTCTTTTCAAAAAATTGAGGCTTCACAGCAACTCAAGAATTGTGGGGAAAATCTTCCTCTCTCCATATGTGTTTCCTTCTTGTTTGCCAACTATACAGAATAAGAATATTTTACATTTTAGTAAGTCTTTTTTCAAAATACACATTATACAAATGTCATTCTGATGACCCTATGGAGTAGGTAAAACAGGTATTATCATCTACATAGCCAATAAGTAGTAAAGACAAGATTCAAACACAATTCTTCCTAGAAAATGACTCCAAGACTTAGAGCATAGATATAAGAAAAAGGCTGGCATCCTAGACAAAGGTGAGATTAATTTTAATTTCCACGCTGAGTCTATGGAGACGGCAGTAGCCAAGTGGGGTAGGCAGCTATTATTTTTAATAGTTTGCCAGTTTTAAAAGATAATCAGTGTATAGGGCCCTAAGCCAGCACATTATTATATTCTTCTGAGTTTTAAAATTCTGACTTTCCCAGATCTGCTTAAGTATCTTTCTATTCTAAGTTGGTTCAACTTGGACACCTTCTAAATAAAATCAGAGTAGGCATTTTGTGCGCTTCTCTATTTGAAGCGCAACGCTGACATCTAGTGTATTGACTGATTTTCTTTTCCTTTCCTACTTCCTTCCCTCCCTCCTTCCCTGTTTCTTTAAAGAATGGCTATTAGGTTATATTTTAATAGTAGTAAAAATTTATTGAAAACTTAACATGTTAAATATAGTGCTAAGCACTTTAAAGTTCATTTACCTTCTTCAACTATGAACAATGTTTTACCATCATCTCTACTTCACAAACAAGGAAAAAGAAGCTTAAAGAGTTATGTGGAATTTTATTATTGCAAAAGACGGGATTCAAATCCAGATCAGCTTGACTCTGGAACCGGAGCTCTGAATCACTATTTGTAAAGGAATCAAGTAGGACTGTGTTATGAAGTAGGTTAGTTTATTTGTATTCACTTAGAAGACATTTGCACACACTTGTTTCAAGACTGTAGGTAGGCATTCAAACAGAAAGATGACAAATCTGCCCAGGTGCAGTGGCTCATGCCTGTAATCCCAGCACTTTGGGAGGCCAAGGCAGGTGGATCATTTGAGGTCAGGAGTTCAAGATCAGCCTGGCCAACATGGTAAAACCCCATCTGTACTAAAAATACAAAAATTTTCTCGGTGTGGTTGCGTGTACCTGTAATCCCAGCTACTCAGGAGGCCGAGGCAGGAGGCTCACTTGAACCCAGGAGGTGGAGACTGAAGTGAGCCAAGATCATGCCACTGCACTCCAGCCTGGGCAACAGATAAGACTGTCTGAAAAAAGGAAAGAGAGAGAGAGAGAGAGAAAAGAAAAAAGACAAATCTCATGTCTACAGCTTTAAACCATGTCTCCTCTTGATTTTGTCTCTTTCTATGGCAGGATGTTAGCCCTAGAGTTATCCAATCCAAGTCCTTTGCCCTCTCCTTCTCCCTTTGAGGGCAGAGAGCAATCTCACTGAGTCTTCCACGTCTTGGTATTTAAAAAATAGAACTGTTATCCTGTGAGCAATATATATTATAGCATAGTTCTTCATGTGGTGAGCCTACCTTTCCTCAAATTATCTATTTGTGCTTCTAGATTGAATGTTCCAAGAAAGCAGAGCTTGTGCCTTTCCCATTTTTTAAGACAAAATGTTTGGCATATAGTGGATATTCAATAATGTGTTAAATACACTCATTAAAGGCTGAGAATCTGTACTAATTTTCTAAAGTTATTTGCACCTTTTACTTAGAATACACAAGTGCTAAGACGACTACGGTTGTTGAGTTCACTCCCCAAGGGGCTTCTCAGATTCTCTGTGGGAAAAAAAAATGGTCCCCTGATGGTGTCTCCACTGTCTCCATTAAAGGGTTTTGATAGTTTTTTTTCTTTGAGATGGCACCTCACTCTGTCATCCAGGCTGGACTGCAGTGACATGATCTTGGTTCACTGCAACCTCCACCTCACAGCCTCAAGCAATCCTCCCACCTCAGCCTCCTGAGTAGCTAGGACCACAGGCATGCGCCACCACACTAAGCTAATTTTTGTATTTTTAGTAGAGACAGGGTTTCGCCATGTTGGCCAGGCTGGTCTTGAACTCCTGAGCTCAAGTGATCCGCCCGCCTTGGTCTCCCAAAGTGTTAGGATTACAGGCGCGAGCCACCATGCCCAGCCCCAAGGGCTCTTTTAAGAGAGACTTTTATTTCCCTTTGTTCTTTTCCTACACCCTCACAATGCCATTGTTTTACAATCTGATGTTAAAATGCATCAAATGTTTTAATATTATGGGAATAAAACAGTTAAGATAGAAATAATATATAAAAGCGGTAACAAATGCAGTGTCATGCTTTTTAGTTCACTTGACAAAGCATGACTCAGCTGCTTTGAGGGATTCCCTTTTAATTTTCTTGGATCAGCTTGTAATTAAACCTTAAAAGAAACTGTCAAGCCCCAGCACAGTGGCTCACACCTGTAATCCCAGCATTTTGGGAGTCCCGGGTGGGCAGATCGCTTGAGGTCAGGAGTTCAAAACCAGCCTGGCCAACAAGGTATAACCCTGTCTCTACTAAAAATACAAAAATTAGCCAGGTGTGGCGGTACACCCCTCTAATCCCAGGCATGAGAATCGCCTGAACCCCAAAGGTGGAGGTTACAGTGAGTCAAGATCTCACCACTGCACTCCAGACTGGGTGACAGAGAGAGACTCTGACTCAAAAAAAACTTGTCAAAACAATTCTACACTAGTTCTTTTTTTTTTTTTTTTTTTGAGACAGAGGTCTCGCTCTGTCACCCAGCCTGGAGCAAACTTGGCTCAGTGCAACCTCCGCCTCCAGAGTTCAAGTGATTCTCCTGCCTCAGCCTCCCAAGTAGCTGGGACTACAGGCGCATGCCACCCTGCCCAGGTAATTTTTTGTATTTTTAGGAAAGACAGGATTTCACCATTTTAGCCAGGATGGTCTCAAACTCCTGACCTCGTGATCCACCCATCTCAGCCTCCCAAAGTGTTAGGATTACAGGCATGAGCCATGATGCCCAGCTGACTAGTTTTTACTCTCCATTTCCACTGGGTAGTATAAATGGATTCTCAATGAATGTGAATTTAACATTACAGAAAACAATAAAAGCTAACATTGATCAAATATGTGGCATATGCAACTTCTTAGCATGGCACAGCACACACAAGTCATTTCACAGTACAAAAATAAAACTTATTATTGTTTCAATTTTACCAGAGTATGAGACAGACTTGGAGAAATTAAGTAACACCTCCAAGGGAGGATCTAGGTTAATACATGACTCTAAAACCACACTCTTCACAACTATGAATCCCAAATCCAAAAATAAGCTTTTTTTTTTTTTTAACATGTCTTCTCATTTTATTTTTCATTTGTGTTTTTTTTTTTTTTCCTTTAGGTGCATACTATATCTGGCATTTCTCCCCATGTTATGCCTCCCCACCCTTCCCTCCCTCCCCAACCGAAAGTAAGCTTTCTTTTACCCCTTTTGGTTGAGAGAAGCAAGAGTCTTCTACATGGTGTCACACCTGGACTACAGTTTGAAACTGTTCTCAAGATCCACTTGAAACTGGATTCAGGTAGTGTTGCCCTTTTAGCCTCAAAAATATTTCTTCTCTATGCTGGATGCAGGGCATCCTGCAGTCCCTCTCCTCGGAATCTCTGTAATAAATTAATTCAAATGAAAATGTACATGGTTAATGTTGTGTTTGCTTGATTTATGAACCTTTTACATGAAGTAGAAAGAAATTTAGAGTTGATTTAATACCATATTATTTCTACAAAAGTTTGACAAGTCCATATTTAGAAATATGATCTCCTTTTACAGAAAATCAGGCATCACTGACTTATAGTCTGTTCCAAGGAATTCAACTTTGTCTGAAAACTGCCCATATTAAAGATATTTAATATCCGATAAGGTATTATAACATTAATTTCATCTCACTCCCAATGGTACATTTTATAATCACTTCAGTAGTTCTCAAGCTTCCTATAATCAGGAAGCTTACAAAGAGCTGGGATTCCCAGGCCATACTCAAGAGAATTCTGATGCAATGGGTATGGTATTGGGCTTGGAATCTACTGTTTAATAAGCACCCAAGGTAATTCTGAATCACGTTTTGAAAAAAAAATTATTTTAAATAAAAAGTCAAGTACACATCTTTAAAATTTTCCACAATAGTCACTCAAATAATATGGTGAAGAAGATGTAAATATTTAGGAAAACTAAGTGCATCATTGCCTTCTGGAACAGAGGCTGCTGTTTGTCACCTTGTTAAGTCTTTTGAAAGACTTGTCCATTTTTTTTATCAAGCCATACGGCCAAGAGTTTGTATGCTCACCAAAGCTTGTTAGAAACATTGGCCTAATTACTTATAAGTGACAAAAAAAAATTAAAACAAAGATATCCTAAAATGGCTTTAAAAGATTAAAAGAAAAAAAATTGAAAAAGTCATTGCATACAGATGCCTAAAGCATCTTGAGGAATCTAAATTGAGGGACATAGAAGAGAGTAAAAGTCTCATTTTAAATCATGTCATTTAAACCTTGTGACTCATGCCTGTGCCTAACAATCACTGCAGGCTCAGCAGCAGATTCACATTCTGACATCTCAGTGATGAAACTGATTGTTTTTCGTTTTTTCATCAGGTGCCCCACAAGGCAGCAATATATTAAAGACATATGGTGGGGGCAAAATATAGCCAGATTAATTTAGGTGACATGTAGGTGGAATTAATTCATAAATAAACTCTTCGGATAGAAATGCTAGAAGACTTTGAAGTAATAGTAGCATATAGAAGAGAACTCAGGCCGGGCGCGGTGGCTCACGCCTGTAATCCTAGCACTTTGGGAGGCCGAGGTGGGTGGATCACCTGAGGTCAGGAGTTCAAGACCAGCCTGGTCATCATGGTGAAACCCCATCTTTAAAAAAAAAAAAAAAAAAGAAGAGAACTGAGCTCACAGGTAGAACTGATGGAACACAGATTGGACAATGAGACATACGGTGGCTGATGCTATAGAACAAAAGAATGTGATTGCTAAGAGCTTCCACTACGCCTTCCCTTTGGATCACCTTTCTTACCCAACATTTCTCAAACTTGCCTGATCATAACTCCTACCTGAGCAGAGTGGGAGGAAGAGATGTTAATTTCATATTCCCAGGCCCACCTTCGAGTGAAGAGGGGGCCTAGGAATCTGCATTTCATGTAATTTACCTTGGTGTGTCAGAAGTTGCAGTAAATGTGGTCCTAATTGGTTATAACCTTGACAACTGATTTTCAGTTAAACACTGGTAGGAATAACTTAGAGATCCATCAAGCCTCTAACACTTCCCTTTATGACTTAAGCGAAAACATGGAATTCTATGCAGCCATAAAACAGAAAGTTCATGTCCTCTGCAGGGACATGAATGAAGCTGGAAACCATCATTCTCAGCAAACTAACACAGGAACAGAAAATCAAACACCGCATGTTCTCACTCGTAAGTGGGACTTGAACAATGAGAACACATGGACACAGAGAAGGGAACATCACACACCAGGACCTGTTGGGGGGTGGGGGCAAGAGAGGGATAGCATTAGGACAAAAACCTAATGTAGATGATGGGTTGATAGGTACAGCAAACCACCATGGCACATGTATACCTCTGTAACAAACTTGCACGTTCTGCACATGTATCCAGAACTTAAAGTCTATATATATATATGTGTGTGTGTGTGTGTATATGTGTGTGTATATATATATATATATAAGGAAAAACACAGAAACTCAGATCTTCAAAGTTATTTGCCCTTTGTTATACATAGGCCACAGAAGTTTTCAAAAAACCAGCATCTTCTCACTATATTCAAATGTCAGTGAAATAAAAATACAGTGAAATAAAAATATGATTCTGCATATTTCTGCCATCCATTTATGACACAATAAAGACTAGTTTTTAAGAAATGTTTTACTTTCCCTGCATAACCAAATAATACATGTTCACTGAAGGAAATACAGATAAGCCAAAAATATTATTACCTATAACCCACCATACTTGTTAACATCTTGTTAAATATATTTTCCTGTCCTTTAGCTACTTATATGTAGATAAGTGCCCATTTTGGGGAATAAAAATGGAATCATATTCTTCATAGTGTTTTGTGCTATAGTTTCCTACTTATTAGTATGGTTGTCAGCATTTTCATATTTAATATTCTGGACTTTTACGGCAATATATTCTATTTCATGAATGTATCATTTATTTATCCATTCCTCTATTTTTAGACCTTTAAAAGGTATCTTTTACAACTTCCTATAACAAGGTTTAGTAACAACCTTACAAAACATATTTTAAAGTATCACAATTTCTTGGTATCTGACTAATCAGATATATACAACGAAAAATAAATAAAAATAGTTGTTTAGCTTCCAAGCTATAAATTTCCATTTCCTCCTCTCTGCCCTCATATAACATGATCCTTCTACTCAGAAGGTCCACTAGTTAAGTCTCTTCAAACATCTTGCTCAGAAATTAACAAAGAAGCCAAGCACAGTAGTTTGTGCCAGTAATCCCAGCTTTTTGGGAAGCTGAGGCGGGAGGATCACTTCACCCAGGAGGCTAAGGCTGCAGTGAGCTACAATCCTGCTGCTGCACTCCAGCCTGGGCAACACAGCGAGACCCTTCACCTTTAAAAAATAATAATAAAATAAAAAAGAAATAAAAAGAAGTCGAAATGTGGCAAAAGTCCAGGTCTACTGATGCCAGCCTATATTAGTATTACCTTTTTGACAACTACATAATACTTCTGATGCTAAGTTAAGCATATAATTTTTTAACTCACAAATCTTTTCATATGAGTTGCATTCAAACAAAGTTTAAGCATTTATTTTTCACCTAAAGGTATGTGCACTAATTCTTCTTAAACATGACACTTTTAATCATCATTATATACATCTTCCTCACATCTATTCACTATCCTGCCAGAACTCCAAGGGAAAAACAGCATCTTAAGAAAGTCCTGACCTGAAGGATTTGATCACCTGCCTTCAGGTGACTGAGCATAAGAAGATACCAATACCATTGTTCTTATGACAGTGCAGTATGTATTGACCACCACAAGATGCTGAGATAAATGGCTACACCTCCTATTACGGTTTGCTGAGAAAGCAGTAGAACAAAACTAGCCAGCTTGCCCAGGTATTTGTGCTGAAAGGCTGCGGGATTTGAGGTACTCTCTGAATATATCTCTCAAGCTGATAGGAATATAATAGATGAATAATGGTATGAAATGCAGGCTGAACAAGCCCTGGCACTGACCCTGAAAAGCAAAAATAAATCGTTTTCTTTTTTTTTTTTTTTTTTTGAGACGGAGTTTCGCTCTTGTTGCCCAGGCTGGAGTGCAATGGCGCGATCTCAGCTCACCGCAACCTCCGCCTCCTGGGTTCAAGCAATTCTCCTGCCTCAGCCTCCCGAGTAGCTGGGACTACAGGCGCGCACCACCACGCCCAGCTAATTTTTGTATTTTTAGTAGAGACGGGGTTTCACCACGTTGACCAGGATGGTCTCGATCTCTTGACCTCGTGATCCACCCGCCTCGGCCTCCGAAAGTGCTGGGATTACAGGCGTGAGCCACCGCGCCCGGCCAATTGTTTTCTTTTAATCAGCTTTATAGAGGTATAATTTATATAGAATAAAATTCATAAATTGGGAGAATACATTAGATGACTTCTGACAAAGATGTACAGTTGTGTAACCATCACGAAAATGATATAGTGTATTTCTATTACCCACAAAATTCCTCATCAATTTGCCAGTGAATACTTTTTCTCTACCTGTGGCACCTAGCAACTACTAACCTGCTTTCTATCAATATAGTTCTGCCTTTTCGAAAATGTTGTGTAAATAGAATTATACAGCAAATAGAATTTTGAGACTGACTTCTTTTACTTAGCAAAATAGTTTTCAGATTTATCCATGTTGTTGAGTGTATAGTTTATTCCTCTATATTATTAGTATTCCATCGTAAAGATGTACAAAAATTGGTTGATGCTTTCAGCAGTTGATGTTTGGATTTTTTTCCAGTTCGTGACTATTATAAGCTGCTATGAACATCTGTATAGGGGTCTTGCTGTGATCATTTTCTCTTGGTTAAATATCTGTAAGTGGAAATGTTGGGTTGTGTAGTAAGGGTAACTTAATAAGAAAGTATTAAAACACAAAATAGCTCTACTATTTTGTTTTATGAGACTTCCAGGTGCTTCACGTTCTCACCATCATTTGGTATTACTCATCGTATCTTCCTGATAGTGTCTGTTCAATTTTTTTACCCACTTATTTTATACTGTTGTCTTACTGACTTTCTCAACAATTAGCTTTATATGCCAAATAAAAGTCCTTTATTGGATGTGCCTTTTGCAAATATTTTCTCCTAAGTCTGTGGCTCATTTTTTCTTCCTTTATTTATTTTTTTGAGACGGAGTCTCACTCTGTTGCACAGGCTGGAGTTCAGTGGCATGATCTCGGCTCACTGCAACTTCTGCCTCCTGGGTTCAAGTGATTCTCCTGCCTCAGCCTCCTCAGTAGCTGGGATTACAGGCATGCGCCACATGCCCAGCTAATTTTTATATTTTAGTAGAGATGGGGTTTCACCATATTGGTCAGGTTGGTCTCAAACTCCTGATCTCAAGTGATCCACCCACCTTGGCCTACCAAAGTGCTGGGATTACAGGTGTAAGCCACCACACCCAGTCCATTTTTTCATTTTTTAAATAGTATCTTTTAAAGGTAAGTTTTTGGATGAAGTTCAATTTGTTTTTTATAGTATTTTTTGTGTTCTATCTAAGAAATCTTTGCCTAAGCAAGACAGAAGTTTTCTCCAAAGTGTTTTATAGTTTCCACTGTAGCATTTAGATTTATATCGATTTTAGTATATAGTGTGAGCTCAATGTACATATAAAGCTCAAGTATAACATATATATAAAGCTATACATGGCTGGGCGCTGTGGCTCATGCCTGTAATCCTCGCACTTCAGAAGGCTGAGGCAGGAGGATCACCTGAGGTCAGATGTTTGAGACCAGCCTGGCCAACATGATGAAACCCCATCTCTACTTAAAAAAAAAAAAAAAAAAGGTTAGCCAGGCTTGGTGGTGCATTGGTGCATGCCGGTAATCCCAGCTACTCCAGAGGCTGAGGCAGAATTGCTTGAACCTGGAGGCAGAGGTTGCAGTGAGCCAAGATCACGCCGCTACACTCGGCCTGGATAACACAGCAAGACTCCATCTAAAAAATAAATAAATAAATCTCTATATAGGTACATATAAAGTTCGAGGTATTTTTTTCTTTTGCACATGAATGTCCAATTGATCCAGCAATAGTTATTGAAAAGACATCAATTACCCCCATTAAACTGTCTTGGCACATTTATTGAAAACCAATTAAAGAGAAATGTATAGGTCTTTTTCTGGGCTCACTAATATATTCCACAAATCTATGTCTATGGTTTTTTGTTTTTGTCTTTACACAGGTTCTCACTCTGTTACCCAGGCTGGAGTGCAGCAGTGCCATCATAGCTCACTGCAGCCTCGAACTCTTGACCTAGAGTGATCCTGCAACCTTGGCCTCCCAAAGAGCTGGGATTATAAGTGTAAGCCACTGTGATTGATCCCATGTCTATCCTTGTGGTAACACCACACTGTACTGACTAATGTAGTATTAAAATTAATATAAGAATTCCATTATTTGAAATTAAAATTGTTTTGACAGCCAGGTGTGGTGGCTCCTGCCTGTAATCTCAATACTTTGGGAGGCTGAGGCAGGAAGATGGCTTGAGGCCAGAAGTTCAAGATCAGCCTGGACCACATGAACCCACATCTACAAAAAAAATTTTTTTAAGCACCCAGGTAGTGTGACGCACACGTATAATCCTAGCTACTCAGGAGGTTCTACCCCATCTCAATAGCGAGGCAGAAGGATCACTTGAGCCCAAGAGTTCAAGGTTACGGGGAGCTATCACTACACCACTGCATACCAACTTGGGTGACAGAGTGGGAGCCTATCTCTAAAAACAAAAAATACATTTAAAAAAATATTTTAACTATTCTATCCCTTTGATTTTCATATAAATGTTGGAACCACCCTGTCAATTTCTATTTTTAAAAACCTGGTAGGATATTGTGAATGCATTGAATTTATCATAAATGTGGATAGAATAGTATCTTACTGTCTTCCAATCTAGTAATATGCTAAAGCTCCATGATTTCTGTCTTAACCACTAAGCATGACATTAGCCATAGGTTTTCTGTAGACATCCTTTATTGGGCTAAGGAAATTCTCTTCTATTTCTAGTTCAGGAAGAATACTGGTCTGCAGTTTCAATTTCTTGTAATGGGTTTTCTGGGTTTCTGTTGTTATCAGAGTAATGCTGGAATCATAAATTACATTGGGAAATGTCCCATCCTGTTCTATTTGATAAAAGAGTTTGTGTAAACTTGACACTCTCTTAATGTTTAGTAGAATTTGCCATTGAACTCATCTAGGCTAGGAATTTCCTGGGCAGGAAGGTATTTAACAATTTCTTTTCAGAGATAAAAGGCTCTTTTCCAGTTATGTATAATCTTGCCTGCTTTGGCATCTGTGTCTTGCAAATAATTATTTCATCTAAGTTGCCAAATATATTGGTATGATCTACTTATATTTCATTTTGATATCTATAGGATTTGTAGTATTATCCCGTCATTCATTCCAGATATTAGTTATTTGTGCCTTCACTCATTTTCTGGTGTAACTAGATAAACATTTTTCAGTTGCACTAATCTTTCACTGAATCAACTTTGATTCCATTTGTTTTGCTTTCTGTATCATTAATTTCTGCTATCTTTACATTCCATCTGCATAATTTGCTCTTCATATTCTAATTTCTGAGAGAAACTTAGATAATTAATTCAAAATTTTTACTTCCTAAAATGAACATTTAAATTTTTCTCTAGGTACTGCTTTAGCTATATCCCATGAATTTTTTTCTTTTCATTCAGTCCATATTTCCTATTTGACTCATGGATTATTTTAAAATATATTTTTTTGCCATGTGTGGTGGCTCACACCTGTAATCGCAGCACTCTGGCAGACCGAGGCCTGTAATTCCAGCAGTCTGGGAGACCTGAGGTCAGAAGTTTGAGACCAGCCTGGCCAACATGGTGAAACCCTGTCTCTACTAAAAATACAAAAACTTGCCAGGCCTGGTGGCACGTGCCTGTCCTCCCAGCTACTCGGGAGGCTGAGGCAGGAAAATCACCTGACCCTGGGAGGTGGAGGTAGCAGTGAGCTGAGACTGCACCACTGCACTCCAGCCTGGGTGACAGAGAGAGACTTGTTCTCAAAAAAATAATAATTTTAAAATATGTTTTTTATGGCTGGGCACAGTGGCTCACACCTGCAATCCCAGTACTTTGGGAGGCCAATGCGGGCAGATGGCTTGAGCTCAGGAGTTTGAGATCAGCCGTGGGCAACATGGGGAGACCCTATCTCTACAAAAAGTACAGAAATTAGCCAGGCATACTGGCATACACTTGTAGTCTCAGCTGCTCGGGAGAGTCACCTGAGCCCAGTAGATCAAGGCTGCAGTGAGCCATGACTGCATCACTGTACTCCAGCCTGGGCAACAGAGGGAGACCATCATGGGGGGTGGGGGGAGTTGTTTAATCAGAATGTTTGACATTCACCCAGATAATTTTGCTATTAATTTCATTTAGTTCTGGTGTAATCAGAAAAAATACTTTAAATAATTTTGGCCTTCTGGAATTTGAGACTTGTTTTATGGCCCAGCACATTAGGTCTATCTTTATGAACATTCCATGTAAGCTTGAAATGAATGTATGTTCAATTGCTTGGCTAAATGAATTATGTCAATTAGACTAAGTTGTTAAATTGTTTTAGTCTTCTAGACTCTAATTTTCTTTCAATCTATCAATTGTAAGACTTTTGGAATATTCCATTGTGACTATAGATTTGTCTATTTCCCTTTTCCATTCTATAGGCTTTTAATTTATGTATTTTTAAGCCCTTTTATTAGGTATGTAAGAGTTAAAATTCTTATTTCCTCATGATCAGTTAATGAGATTGCCAACATGAAATGTCCTTCATTATTCCTGGTAACATTTATCTTGAATTATATTTTATGGAACCAATATAGCCCCCTCCAGCTTTCTTTGGATTAATTTTTGCATATAATTAGGTATTCCTTCCATATCCAATCTGATATCTAACTTTTCTGTTTAGACCATTTTCATTAAATATAATTATCAGTATGGTTGTATTAAAATCTTACCTGCAAAACAAAAAAACAAAAAACAAAAAAAAATAAAAATAAAAAAATAAAACATAAAATCTTACCTGCTTCATAGTTGTCTCATGAACTTTGTTCTTTCCTTTTCTCACTACTTTTGGATTCACTGAATTTTGTCTTTTAAAATTATTCCTGGCCAAGAACAGTGGCTCACGCCTGTAATCCCAGCACTTTGGGAGGCTGAGGTGGATCACTTGAGGTCAGGAGTTCAAGACCACCCTGGCCAACATGGTGAAACCCCATCTCTATGAAAAATTAAAAAGTAGCTAGATGTGGTGATGCATGCCTGTAATCCCAGCCACTCAGGAGGCTGAGGTACAAGAATCTCTTGAACCTGGGAGGCAGAGGTTGCAGTGAGCCAAGATCACACCACTGACTCCAACAGGGGTAACAGAATGAGGCTCACTCTCAAAAAAAGGAAAAAATACATTCCACCTTATTTCCAGTATTGACTAATTAGCTATACTTCATTTTCTTATTCAGTCTTAGTAATTTCAAGGATTTATAATATACAGTAAATCTTCAAATAAGATTATGCCACTTCACATAGAGCATTAAGAACCTTGCAAATGTGTACTTCACATTCCATTTCCACACTTTAGTGATACTGCTTTCAGACATCTTACTTCTACATATGACATAACTCCAAACACAATGTGAATATTTTTGCTCTAAACAATGAATTACTATTATTATTTTGAGACAGGATGAATTACTATCATTACTTTGAGACAGGGTTACCCAGGCTGCAATGCAGTAGTGCAATCATACCTCACTGCGGCTTTGAACCATCAGGCTCCAGCAATCCTGTGACCTCAGTCTCTCTAGTAGTTGGGACAACAGGTGCCAGCATCCCCAGATAATTTTTTAATTTTTCTGTAGAGACAGGGGTCTCGTTATGTTGCCCAGGATGGTTTGAACTCCCTGGCCAATGAATTATTTCTAAGAGATTTAACAGTGAGAAAAAACAATCCTTTTTATCTACCCACATATTTAACATTTCTAGTACTCTTTCTTCTTTGTATGAATTCAAATTTCCATCTGGTATTACTTTCTACAGGGACATTTTTTTTTTTTAACAGTGTGGTCTACTAACAATGAATTTCCTAATCTTTTGCTTGTCTAAAAAAGTATTCCAATTTTAAAGTGTCTTCTTGGGTCAAAAATTTTAGGTTTACAGGGTTCTTTTTTTACTTTTAAAGACATTCTTCCATTGTGTTACAGTTTCCATAATTTCAGATAAGAAGTCATTTGATATTAGTATTTTTGTTTCTCTGTACCTAGTGTCCTTTCTCCTCTAATTTTTATAGAAAGATTTTCTTTGTATCCGTGGTTTTCAGCTTTTTGATTATAATGTGTCTTGCTGTGGTTCATATTTATGCTTTAGGTTCACTGTGCATCTTGGAAGTGTTTCTAGTTTTCATGAAATTTGACAAGATTTTGGACACTATTTCATCAAATATTTTTTCTATCCCTTTCCTTTCTGCCCCTCTCCCCCTGTGACTTCAAATTACACATTAAACTACTTGACACTGCCCCACAGGTCACTGATGTTTCTTCTTCCTCTCCTCAGTACTGTTGTTTGTGTTTTACTCTGGAAAGCCCTGTCTTTATAATCTTCTAGGTTTTTTGTTTGTTTTTTGAGACAAGAGTCTCATTCTGACATCAGGCTGGAGTGTAGTGGTACAATCACTACTAACTACAGCTTTGACATCCCTGGGTTCAAGCAATCCTCCCACCTCAACCTCCGAAGTAGCCAGACTGTAGGTGTATGTCACCACAGGCATGTACAACCATGCCCAGCTAATATTTTTAAAAAAAAATTTTGTAGAGACACAGTCTCACTGCTACCCAGGCTAGTCTTGAACTCCTGGACTCAAGTGATCTACCCACCTTGGCCTCCCAAAATGCTGAGATTACAGACATTAGCCACCACACCAACCTGTCCTGTCTTCCAATTCAAATTAGTGTCTAATTTGCTGTTACTCTCATTCAGTATATTTTTCATTGCAGGTATTATATATTTTCTCATTTCTAGAATTTCCTTTTGATCTTTATATCTCCTATGTATATCATCATGTTTTCTCCTAATTCTTGACCACATGGAGCATGTGTTAACAATTTCAATGTCCTTGTCTTGTAGTTCCAGCATCTCTGGCATTTCTGGATCTCTTATTGATAGATTCCCTGACCCACCCCATTATGGGTCTTTTTTGTTTTTTCCTCTTTGCATACCTCTGTGTGTGTGTGCATGCATGTGTATGCTGCACATCTGAACCTTACACTGTTGAATACTAAATTTCATGACAGTCCTTCAAACATGGTTGGATATTATTCTAACATGGTTGTTTGCAATCAGTGGGATTCTGAGTCTTGCTCTCAAGTTTTTTAAAGACTAGTATATAGCAAAGCCCTAGTCTAGAGGTAATTAAGCACATTCTGGATTCTTCCCATAAAATATATATATATATAATACGGGAAGAATCCAGAATATGTGTGTGTGTGTGTGTGTGTGTGTGTTATAAGGTCTTTCTAATTTGGTAGAAACAAATTCCAAGTCCCTTCAGTGCTGTAACTGGTTATTCTACTCCTTTGCAATCCTTCTCTTCCTGAACTCAGATCATCTCCTCTCAAACATGCACAGATTAGTAATCAATCAAAGACTCAATGGAATGCCCCTGTAGATCTCTATAGCCCCTTCTTTGTAAAACAAACCTCCTCTCTGGTACCTTGCTCTACAAATTCAAATCACTGTGGCTTCCCCAATCTCTGACCTGCTTCCTCTATTGTGCTCATCTCTTGTGCTGCTTGGATTCCATTTGCTTAGCTGACATCTGGAAATAGCCTCCAGGCAGTAACCTGGTACAAATGGCCATCCTGGTTTGTTTCCCTTCACTTGTGGATTCCACTACTGCACTAGCTGTTGTCCAGTGTCTAAAAACTGGTATAATTTATCCCTTTTTCTAGCTGTTTAAGCAGAAGGGCAAATCCAGTACCAATTACTCCTTCTTGACTGGAAGAGAAAAAACAAAGCAATAGTTTTGTCATTGTTGTTCTTGTTTTGAGACAAAGTCTTGTTCTGTCGCCCAGGCTGGAGTGCAGTGGTGTGGTATCGGCTCACTGCAACCTCCACCTCCTGGATTCAAGTGATTTTCCTGCCTCAGCCTCCAGAGTAGCTGAGATTACAAGCACACTATCACATCCAGCTAATTTTTATATTTTTAGCAGAGACAAGGTTTCACCATGTTGGCCAGGCTGGTCTTGAACTCCTGACTTCAGGTGATATGCCCACCTCGGCCTCCCAAAGGCTGGGATTACAGGCCTGAGTGACTGTGCCCATCCAGCAAGGCAATATTTTTGAAAAAGACCCTTGATGTCATATAGATATACCTAGAACTTCCCATTTATGATTGAAGATGTGGAATAAATGCATTTCAAGGGCTTAAAACTTTAAAATATAATTTCATTTGGAAAAAACTTATCCTAAGGAAAAAGCTAGAAACAGGTGTAAGAATAAGAACACCATTTATGACACTGAGAAAAAAAGAGAACGTCTAAACACCCAGGAATAAAAAATTTGTGAAGTAAATTATGGTATTTCATATCTCCCATGATGACAGGTGCATTCTCTTCCTGTTACTCCACTGGCAGAACGAAGACAAAATTCTCACCATCAACTTCTAGAGTATTAAATTCAAAAGTCATAATGTAGGTACACGATAGGAAATATCTAGAAAAAAGTATCATCAGGGACATCAATCTCTGTCCCTAATCCACTGACTAGATTCCTTCCAGTTGAGGATGACAGGAGTAGGAGTTGTAAACAGGAGACAAAGGAAGTGGGTCACATACACAAGGAGGTAAGACCAGTATTGTGCAATACTATCCACCACTCCCTCACATCTAGCCCAAAGGAAAACTAGAAAGTCCCCTTAGAATTTTAGATCTCCCAAAAGAGTGGGCATTAGGTTTTGGGGGTTTTGTTTTTTCCCCACAGAGCAATAAATTATGGTGAGAAGCCCCCCAAGCATGGTGCCAGAGAGATGGACTAAAGGGTCCAGATACAAAAACTCACTCAGTTCAGCATAGTTAGGCAGCATAAAAGTTGATTTAGAACTGACAGTGACTCCAAGGTCCAATAAGGGGTAAAATGGAACACATCGGTGGATATAAAACACAACATAAATTCAGCAGATGGAAAGGCAAACATATGAGCAGACATTTACAGAGAAAAATGTTATATCCAAGACCCAGCAAGGGGCAAACAAGGACCAGGCATAATTCTAACACTTGGCTGGTATATCTACACTTTCGTATATAGATGTCATGTAGAAAGAAAGAATGAATGGGACAATCTCTGAGTTGACTGAGAAAACTTTAAATTGACTATTTTTTTTCTAAAATAAGCTGACATCAGGAAAAAAAAAACCCAAATAAAAATTGAGTTTAAAAACCACAACACTGTATACATGGTGGAATTCTACTTTAAAAGACAGAAACACACATATTGTATGCTCAAAAAATATTAGCAGACCTACTATGTATCCAGAAAATTTTTAAATAAAATGAAAATTTGCAGTGATAATCTCTGGAGAATGAGACTACATATGACTATTCGTCCTATCCTTCTATTTAAAGTGTCATATTTGATTTCTCCCTGGAAAAATTCTTATTTCTAATGTATTTATGGATTCCAATATGGCCAAGGTGTGGATAAAGGAAACTTTTGAGCTTACAGTATCAGCTAGCATTTGACTTGTTGGTGGGGAAAGCAGCAGTTTATTCTTAGTCTCAAAACTCCCCCACCCCCTAGAGATGGAATCTCACTGTTGCCCAGGGTGGAGTGGTGCGATCTCAGCTCACTGCAACCTCAGTTTCCTGGGTTCAAGTAATTCTCCTGTCTCAGCCTCCTGAGTAGCTAGGGTTACAGGTACATGCCATGACACCCAGCTAAGTTTTGTATTTGTAGTACAGACGGGCTTTCATCATGTTGGCCAGGCTGGTCTCAAACTCCTGGCCTCAAGTGATCTGCCTGCCTCGGCCTCCCAAAGTGCTGGGATTACAGGCATCAATCACCATGCCCAGCTAATATCTCAAAACTTTTTTAAAAATTTTTTTTCTCTTTTTTTTGTGACTCTAGCCAAAGACAATGTCTCAAAATACTTGCTAAAGTGAACGCCTTCACTTAAATGGCCAAATGTTGACATTCTCAGGAAGGAAACGAGTACAGAGGGATTTGCAAGAGTCACCATTTCAAAGTATCCAGTACCAGAACACACTGTATCCAGAGCAAGTCTTGTTTTATGCTCAGTCCATGTTTGGGGGAAAAACACAGTTATTATTGGTTCTACTAAATGCTGAACGCAAGGCCAGGAACTATAGGAAGTATGAAAGCATTAAGCTCTGTGTTCAGGAAATAGTTGAGAAAAGAGTGCTAAAACTGCATGGAAAACGGGCTACAGAAATTCAGAGAGGAGTATCAATTAAAGGAGGGTAGAGAAAACAACAGAACTGGTTGACAAATAATGCGTTCCAGGAAAAGTGACACATACGGAAAGGCGAGGCATATGGAAAATGGGGAAGAAGAAAATGGCATCTTCCTAGATAGCAAAATGAGGAAACACTGAACAGCAAATTTACCAAATACACAAATTTCAAAAAGTTGAGGGAACAACTGAAATTACTGCAATGAACGTTAGCTTTGGAGCACGTTAGGCTGGACTCAAATCCCAACTCTGCCTCCCTAATAGGTGAATGCCCTTGAATAGGCTTACTCCCCCACTGAAATGTTTCTCCCAGTTTGTGACTTGTCTTCTCATTCTTGTAACATTGTCTTTTGACACTGAGCATTAGTTTTCAATATTAATGAAGCCTAATTTTTCTTTCTTTTTTTTTTTAAATGGGTCAGTCTAGCTGGCTGCTGGGCAGAAGCTGCCCTCAGTTCCTTGCTGTGTGGGCTTTCCCAACATGGTAATTTCCTTCATCAAAGCCAGCAAGGGAGAGAGTCTGCTAGCAAGAAGTGACATACCTGTAATGATGATTAGAAGGAATTTACTCAAGGGGAAGGCATATTCAATGTCATAAACACCAAGAGGCACAGGAGTCACCAGGGTCATCTTGGAGGCATGTTCTCTATACATCTTAAACAGACAAAAGTTTATTTGGGGGGACCGAGGGAATCTAGACCATCCACGTTTTTGGTCATGAGTGTCTCCAAAAGTATAGGGATTATTCTTGGTCAGAAATGTTTTCTTAGCTGTGAAAACATCTACCTAAAAACAGAGTTATTGTAAGAATTAAATAATATAAAGTATAAGATTGAATCACACTAAGTTGCAGTTTGTATAAGTAAACAACAGTTAAATGTCAGCAATTTCATATGGTTCTTAGATAAAAATGTACAGTCTGTCATGTGGTAGGTACTCAATAATATCTGATGAACCACACTATCTTATTTCATGAAGAAAACTAATTATTGACTAAAACAGAAAACAGCTCCTCACCATCACACAGAACATGTTTCTTCTCAAATCTAATGACAAAATCATCTTTTTCCTTCAGTATTTGTTACTTTTCCTCCAAATTCAATTTCCTCAAATTGACATTCATGTTTGCCACTTACCTTGAACTTTTTCTCCTCTTTTTATGTTTGGGGTCCAAAACCAAGAACAATACTATAGAAAGACTTAAAATGATGAGTACAATGTGTGAGAATGCCACAAAACAGGATAGCAATTCCCCTCCCCTCAAACACTGTATGTATAATCCTGGATTATTACCCTCAGCAAGTACATGCAATAAGTAGAGTTTCTATTTCCAGGAAGTTACTTATCATGAGAACGCACTGCTTTTCATGAATAAAAGTACATCATAGAGATGACCAACCAATGGTTAGTTTTCAATGGTTTAGCAAAAGCTATTGGTCAACCAGTCTACAGACATAATTCATCCAAAAATAATATTTAAAAAACAATGATGTTTTTCTTAAAAAGAGGGAAAGACACTGGTTGAAAAGACAACAATATGGAAAAAGTTCCAACCTTTCTGTTGACATCTGATTAAATAAACTCAGATTGAAGTGTTTTTTTTTCTTTAGGCCTGCGTAGTTTGCCCTACTACAACAAAAGAACCCCATTCAAGAAGAAACTAAAAAAAAAATTTTATTAACGATTTGTTGGTGGCAAAGAAAACAACGTCTTTACATACATGTTTACAAAATATTTCTATAAAATAATTGTTTTCCTTTCCTTTTAAAAGATTTTCATTTGGCCAAAGATTAAAACATTACCATAAGCAATGAAACTCAGCACTTTTATATAAACAGTTATTTCTTTCCTTTACCCTTTTACTTAAATTCAGCACTCTTACAGGCTAAATTGACAGTGATATTTAGAAGGATGAACATGTAGTATGTAATGATAGAACTGTTATATTAGGAGACGATGTTAAAGTTGTAAGTGCTACTTGAGAATAATAAGGATTTGGAGGATTTTTTAGGGGGTGAGAACATAAAGCATTCTAGAATATCACTACCAGGGGAGAAAATGCCCAGCACCACCCCTGCACTCAAACATGGGACTGCTAGGTCAGAGTAGTCAATCTATTAAGCTATAGTATCCATTTTTAAATCCTGGCAAAGGATACTAGAGAATGAAGGGATTACTTGCTATCAGAAGCTACAGACCTAGAGCTAGCTTAAAAATCGAAAACTCAAGTTCCTATCAGGTAACAAAAGACTAGTCAAGACTATTAAAGCAGGCTTTTGTTGTTGTTTCTAATACACAGAAGGGAAAACACAAGAGAGAAAAGGAGGATAGAAACAGATTGGTGTCTTCTATCTTCATATTAGTTCTTCTACCTTAGAGAAAACATCTTTTTCTCTAAGATACCAGGTAATTAGTATTGCAGAATTTTAACCAGTAATACCACTATTGAAATATCTGTGTCAATTAACTTAAAAGGGGGAGAGACAGGCAAGATTTATCTTTGCATTTACTGCTATAGTTCCCAAATACACAGAGATCATCAAAGTATTCAGTATCTTTTCCCAGGGATAACCAATTTATGTTCAATAGTTTAGATTTTTTAAAAGTATTTTGGCTATTCATATTAATTTTTGGCTTATATTTTTCCATTTATGAACCTCATTATCTTCACTTGCCAGAACATTTTTCATTGCACATGACGTAATTCCCAGGATCAAAACTTTCAATGTCTCTATTTATTTTGTCAAAACAATCTATCTGTTACTTTCCTGAGAGTGTTCCTAAGCTGATTTGCAAAATGAGTACACATCTTGGTAAAGGTTTTTCACTTTATTCTTTAATAATTAGCAATGCAAGCTCTGTTATGAGGGAAGTAAAGTAACCTCATCAAAATACTGTTCATCGTGGGCAGATATACTAAAGTTTGTTGAAAATAACTTCACTTTCAAATATTTAGTTATCCTAAATTTGTAGAGAAGGTGCTGGCAATGCCACCACTGAAAAACAAGTGTGTGGTGGGCAGGGGGGGTTCGGAGTAAGAATTGGGTAGAAGCTGCCAAGAAAAGCTAAAGATTCTAACCCACAAGCTTTTTGTTACCATGCGTTATTGAAGTTACTATAAAATTACTGCTAAAAAATATTTTTCTAAAGCCATTTTGTCACATGAGTTGGGCACAGAAACCTCCAGCTATTATGCATGGACAGACGTCTCTTCAGTTAAAAAGGTGAAATTCCAAGGAAAAACCATATAAAAGTGGGTATCACACACTTAACCAAAATGCCAAGTAATAAACTAGTAGCGACTTGAATACCACATATGTACCTACATTTCTAGCACCTAAAAATTAAGTCTCCATTTAAAAAACAAGCATAAGTGAATTGTGAAAATAAAGTTGTAAATAATGTAAAAATCTCTAAGTTACACTTAAAATATAAATTAGAATCAAGCAATTTTGAATCTAATATTAACTCTACTGTAAATATCTGAGTGAAAGATGATATCCTTTCAACATTGAGTCCCCAAACCTAAATTTCAGCGTAAATTCTTTTAGTACTAACAATTGGTTTATCCTTAGTCAATAATGTAAACATTAGTTAAAAATTGCTTGTTATTAAAAATAAATGTGAAGATTTTTTAAATGGCAAACACATACACACATCACGGACTTGATTACTGCAAGGTATAATATTTCTTCTAACACAAAATAACAAAGAAAACCAGAAATTAGAAACTTATCTATAGCAATTAAGGATAACTGCTTTTTTAAATATAAATTTATAAACTATTTAACTGTTAAAATATGAACATTGTTTCATCCAAGTTAATTTTCCCCAACAACTGTAGCAAGTAGAGCTTCTAGGAATAGACTAACCTTGTTTGCTACTCACCAAAATAACAAACATCCAAAGATACAACAATGTCAAATATAAGTAGCTGACATTAATAAAAGGAAACAGGCACTTTTAAAACCCAATAAAGACCTGGCTGTCCTTCAGTGCTTAGTACAGAGGTATTGCATAAGTAGCCTGTGGTGATGAAATACATGTAAACTTTTGAAAAGAGACTTTTTCAGGCTTGTTTTACAAGTTGTCATGAGACTGCACATTTAACACATGGATTCAGCTTCCAGCTAAGACTTTAAAAGGACACACTCCATTTTTCATCACACTATCTTAACACTACTTATAGAAGTATTTAGTGTTCAGGCCAGGTGTGGTGGCTCATGCCTGTAATCCCCAGCACTTTGGGAGGCTGAGGGGGCGGATCATTTGAGGCCAGGAGTTGCCTGGCCAACACAGCGAAACCTCATCTCTAAAAATATTAGTCAGGCATGGTGGCACGTGCCTGAAGTCCCAGCTACTCAGGAGGCTGAGGCAGGACAATCGCTTGAACCAGGAGGCAGAGGTTGCAGTGAGCAGACTGCACCACTGCACTCCATCCTGGGCAACAGAGTGAGACTCCGTCTCAAGAAAAGGATTTAGCGTTCAGGAGATGACCTGGTTTTCTGAACACATTTTTTAAACTGTCTCTGGTTTTTACACAGATTTTCAATTTATCACACTGAGATAATTGATATGTCAAAGAACTATGAATTTCGTAATAAATTAGGTAGTTATTTGGATGTAACATGTCTAAAAAGCAACAAGATTAATTTTCAATAGTACAAGTGATATTAACAAACAGTTACTTAGACTATAAGCTTATTCCTATGTGCCACTGTGGTACTTTGGGGTGGGGACATTTTAAAGTACAAGAAAGGCAACTTAATTCTTTATAACTAACATTCCTCCCCTAAACCTTATTATCCAGTCTAATCACTCAGATGATCTTTGACCATTCCTAAGAAATACAACCTCAAAGGTCAAGAAATATCCTGTCATATAGTCAAGGGATCGTATCATAGACTCTATCTACACCAATATATAGCTATATACATAGAAATATAGATATATAGAGAGAGCAAAATATGTTTAAAGATGTTACTTTATAACCAGGATTATTATTATTATTATTTTATTATTTTGAGACAGAGTCTCACACTGTCACCCAGGATGGAGTGCAGGGGCATGATCTTGACTCACTGCAAACTGTGTCTCCCAGGTTCAAGCAATTCTCCTGCCTCAGCCTCCTGAGTAGCTGGGACTACAGGTGCCTGCCACAACACCCAGCTAATTCCTGTATTTTTAGTAGAGACAGCGTTTTTGCCATGTTGGCCAAGCTGGTCTTGAACTCCTGACCTCAGGTGATCTGCCCACCTCAGCCTCCTAAAATACTGATACAGGCGTGAGCCACCGAGCCAAACCCAGGATAACTAATTAAATATATTCTTTAAATGTTCTGTTTTTCTTATGGGAAGATGCTTGTGTCCACTAATCTTAGGATGACTCTATAAATAGAACTATAAGCTTCCTTAAATTTCATCTGTGTTCTACCTCAAAAACCAAATAAATAGAAAATACATTTGAGACATTAAATTACAATTTTTACACCAGAAAAGAAACAAGAAAACTCATACACATTTCCTATATCAATTCTTAGAAAACATAAAAACTAGTATTTCCAATTTTAAAAACATGCTATCAAAGCTGCAAGTAAGAAACACAGATAAAAGCAACAAAAAATCCAAGCAGAATACTCTACAGAGGAACTCAACTCAGAACTGACTGCATATCCTCCTCCTTTTTTGAGTTACAACAATGTAATCAATTTAGTGTAAAGCTTGTTCAATTTATAAATTCCATACATATTCCTTAATCTTTAATAAAATCACAAAAAGTTTTGCTTTAACCAAAATCACAGAATACTACTTGATAAAATTAATAATCTTCATGTGAAGCTACATTTATCCTTACAATCAATGTTAGGCAAGCCTAATCCTGCTCCCTGATCGTGAATAAGAAGGTCCAGGTAAGAAATGAGAAAGTTAGGTTCAACTACAAAATAATCTACAATTTTAATTGAACTAAATTCCATGTTTTAAATCAATTCAATGAAAATAATCAGTTTTGTCCTTAAGTCATTCACATAACCACCCTATGGTTAAATAATGTGTGGTTATTAAAAATAATCTTTCTACTAGATCTACTCTTATTGTATGATTAGAAATAAATCTTTCTACTAGAACTACTCTTTTTAAAAGTTAAACACTATACCACATTTTAAATACTCTACCATATTTAAAATACATGCTGGTGCCTCATGTGTGTAATCCCAGCTTAAGGGAGGCGAGGTGGGTGGATCACTTGAGGCCAGGAGTTTGAGACCACCCTGGCCAACATGACAAAACCCAGTCTTTACTAAAAGTACAAAAATTAACTGGGCATAGTGGTGCACATCTGTAATCCCAGCTACTCTGGATGCTGAGGCAGGAGAATAGCTTCAACCTGGGAGGCAGAGGTTACAGTGACCCAAGATTGCACCACTGCACTCCAGCATGGTTGTAATAGAGTAAGACTGTCTCAAAAAAATAAATAAATAAATACAATAAATCAGAGGAACTGAATGTTTATCCTATATCTGATGGTAACTATCTATATAAACAAAAGAAAGTTATGAAATTTGTATGTGTCTCAGGTATTATACCAGTAAAATTAAAGTAACAATGTCTGGCTTGTAATCCTTGAGATTAAGAGAGGGGGAAAATGTTGTGAAACACATTAAGAAACTTTTAAGTACAATACATTAAATAAATAAGGTGTTTTCATTCATGTCCTAAAAAGTCAAAAGTGGAAAGACCCTTAGAACTAATACTATTCTATTTTAACTGACATTAATAAAGAAATAAACTCGGCCGGGCGCGGTGGCTCACGCCTGTAATCCCAGCACTTTGGGAGGCCGAGGCGGGTGGATCACGAGGTCAAGAGATCGAGACCATCCTGGTCAACATGGCGAAACCCCGTCTCTACTAAAAATACAAAAATTAGCTGGGCATGGTGGCACGTGCCTGTAGTCCCAGCTACTCGGGAGGCTGAGGCAGGAGAATTGCTT